>SNQJ01S0189612.1:0-28455 GCA_010110895.2 Picea sitchensis | reverse complement strand
AGTTAACATTCATTAGCATTTAACCCTTATTCACATCACAGGTAAAACCCTAATTACATAACAACGCAGTATTCAACAAGATCTAACACACCCAAGCACTTAGCACATAGAAATTGAGCAGATCTAGCATTCATTCACATTACTAAACACTAAGCTACTATATCATATGCATCTAACATACATAAATATGACAACACTAAGCATAAATCACATCAATCACACAAAGCAACCATAACACAGGATATACATGGTTCACCCCCAGCGTGGGGCTACATCCACCAACTCTTCTTCTTCTTTATTATCTTATGTCAATCTTCTTACATGCATAGAGCCTCAAAATCAACTTTGCATAGGACAGGGGATCTACGCACACCTCGCCAGATCCTTTTTCCTTGAGTTGGGTCACAACACAAAGCCTTCTCACACAGTCTGCAAACAAGCTTCTTACAATCACTTTCACTTAGCTCTGCAAGTATTAACACATAGTATGCACAAAACCTCTAGCTCCGCACTAAGACGATTCTACTAGGTCTCTCCACACCTTAATTACATCACCTAGATATCTATTTATAGATTAAAAATGGGGCATAAACATGGGTAAACCCATGGGCCGACATCCCATACCCGTTACATAAACCCTAAACCAAAAAATCCCGCAAAAGGGGGCGAGATCCTCCGATATCCGCTTCGCCTGGAGCTTCATCTTTGACCATCTTGTCGAGGTCCCCAAAATTGGTCAAACATGATCAAATTTTTTGCAAAACCCGGTCAAGGGCCAACATCCATCATACTTCTGTTGTTTGTTGTTTTCCTTTTCTACGCCAAACCTTATGCGCAGTAGCCTCTTACATTGGTACCAATCTGTGATGGTCTCCTTATGCGCACCCCACCATCTTGTAAGTATGGCCTTGAGTGTTAGATCAAGTGATAAAAGTATCTGGTTCTCTAACATTGCATCTTCATACTGTGTCAAGAATGTTTCCAAATCATTTACTCCATGGAAACTGGGTGGTTCTTTGATTTCTATGTTTACCCATCTTATTTCGCAGTCTATTCTTGCACATCTTCTTGTGGATACTTCGTGTAGCCTTTGTTGCCAGTTCTCTAAACCGGTGTCCAAGTATTTTGCACATGAAGTGATGCTCCGCCAACTGAGTACCCCATCTACAATTGGGTTTACATAATCCTCATCGCACGTAGTTGTTCTGTGCAACTGGTCAATTTCCTCTAAGTCTAGGCAAGTATGTTCGACAAAACTCTCCCCTTATGATGTGTAAGATCTCTATCCCCACAGATCCTTATAAAACACAAGTTAAAAATAGGGAATAGATAAATGTTATCCTGTACAATTTAATCTTCAACATTTAACCATAATTTATTCAGTAGAAATTAAATTTATTAAAAGAATGAAAATAAATCACATAACAATCACATAACACAGCATATCCAGTGCCTTAATGATAACCACCTAACATAGCATAATCATGAAAACACATACCTCTGTTTGATGTTATTTCTCCAATCTCCGTTTGTCCTCGTTGTTTCTCTTCCCAAACTCTGCCCAAAACCGAATCTTTCCTCCCTACCAGCTAGGAACAGAGCCTATCCGGCTTCCTAGCTCCAGGATTCCGTGAGGATTCCTAGCCCCTGAGCCCAAAACTCCTAGCAAATGATGCACCCTTGTAACAGTCCACCCAAACTCCAAACCAAACCAGAAAAATACAAATCAGAAAATTACAGTCTCTAATCTCAAATGATGCTTCCTTTCCCCAAATTTCCAAAATTCCCTCTCCCCGAATGCCTCTACCCCCTCATATCCTCTTCTCATTCACCACCTCCTACCTTCCTTTAATTCCACCCACCCTATCCCTCCATTTAATACCTTATCCCTCCATTCAATACCCTATCCCTACATTCAATACCCTATCCCTCCATTCAATGCTTTATCCCTGCATACGTAAAGTTTTCTAATAATAAATTAAAAGTTATTAAGCCTTTAATTCATTACCCAAACATTAAATGTGTTAATTAATCAATTAATTAATTAATCAACATATATTAAACAATAAATAAATAATATTATTAATAAATATTCATTATTTAACAAACACACATTAGGACAGTTAATTATTTAATTAACTATACTTGATAAACCTTAAGAAACTATTTAACTAGGGTTGTTACATGATGGGTCTAATGGCACGATGACCCTGTATTCTCCTGATTCAAATGTCATTTTCCTGGTATTCAAATTGATTATGACCTGGTTGTCAAACGCGCAATCCATCCCAAGCAATGCTGTGTAAGGTGGTGTGTCATCCACTATTTCAATAACTTCAAAGTCTGCTTTAGTGCGCACTCCATCGAGATCTATTGTCACTCCTTTCATTCTACCGATTGGTATGAATCTGTGTTGATTTGACAATTTTAATTGAACAGGTGAATATCCTAATGTTGGCTCTCCCATGAACTGTCATGTCTACTTTCGTAATACATTAACTTCAAATCATATATCTAGTATAATATCTCCCATATTGAAATCCCCAATATTAGCATTTAGTCTAAACTCCCTACTTGTTCTTCTTCTCGTGTGTAGGTGATTGACTGTCTTTGGTTCTATCTTTCCTTCCATCTCAATGCTACATTTTTCTAGTATGTTTTGAAATATTTTCACAGATGATGGATCACTTAATACCTTTACACATGATTGCAAAAATCCTTTGATGGTATTTACTTGCCCCATGGGTTTCATCTTGTCGGTATGATCCAATGATGATGGCATCTCGTAATTTGGTGCTTCCTTGTTCTGCTGCACAGTTGAAGTCGATGCCATGTGCCCCTTCTGAAATTATTGTCCAGCTTATTTAAAGATCTCATTTTCCTTCTATGCGTCAAACTGCTTCCTTGGTTCAGTGTACTTCTTTACCCATTGATTTTGCGTTGGTTCTTGTCAAACTGCATCAGTACCTGTTTTAGTTCCTCCTCGGGTAACTATGTTGATGTTTCGTCCTTCATCCCTTGCTTCGGTCGAAATCCACTGAGAATTTTGGTTGTTCTGGTTCCTCTTTTTCTGAATCTTTACTAGTAGTGTTGGACATTCCTCTATATCATGGTCCGATGCGCGACAATACATACAAGTTGCTGGTGGAAGCAGACATTCCCTTGCATACTATCCTGGTTGTTGACAATTGTGACATGTGACTGGTCCTCTACCTCATCCTCTTCCTCTATAGCCTGCTTGATCACCTCTCGACGCGTTATACTGAGGTGCCTAATTGTACTGCATGGTATTGTACTAAGGCTCTGTCGGGTTGTACTATGGTTGCGCGTTATTGTATGATGGCTGCGCAGTATTATACTGTTGTTGCGCAGTGTTGTATGGAGCTGGAACTTGATTAAATTGTGGAACTTCTTTCCCAATCATCATTTCTACCTGTACTCTATATGCATTTTATTTCCTTTCTTGCATCATCTCCATAGTTCTACAATCTTTGTCGATGTGACCCACTGACTTACAAAAGGTGAAATATGAGCTCTTTGGGACTGTCTGGTATTTCTGCATCATCGTGCAGTGATAAGGGTCATGACCTAGTTTCTTTCATATTTTGCACCATAGTCCTCCTAGTGGTAACAAATTTGGCATTTTGATTTCCATATACTATGCGAACGTTGGACATTCGTTCTTGTGGTGTCCTTTCATCCTACATGTGGTACACCAAACAACTTCTCGTTTCTCCTTGTTCTTATTCTGGTTCAACTGAAATGTGAGATTCTTCAAATCCTCCTTCAGTTCTTTGATAGTTGGGTATGTTTGTTGGTACTAGCTTTCTTCCAGTTACAGGGCTTCCTGTAGAGCCTCTGCTTGCGTCTAAAATTTATGTTACTGTAAAGGGAATTTTAAGTGTGGGAGTAGTGAGTTGAAAAACAGGTGTTGATGTTGCATCTCGGTCATGAGATATTTTAACTTTCCCTTTAGTCTCTTGAATCTCTGATCAATCTCCCATATAGACTCTCCTAGTTTTTGTCTTATTTCGATCATATAGTTCATGTACTGATCCTCTAAGCTTGGCTTCTGGAACTCATTTATCGATAATTTCTTAATGTCTGCCAGTGTCCTTGTCATCCTAGGGGCACTATTTGTGTCTAGACTCATGTTCCAGTCTAGTGCGCAGTCTCTTAGCATAATAGCTAGCTACGCAAGTTTAGTATATTCATCAATGATCTGTTTTGCTTCCCAAATCTTTGCACAAATGAATAAATGCTTCTTGGGATCTTCTGTTGCTTCTCCTCAAAATTATAGTAATTTGATGGTGGGATCATGTCCTACCATCTTGAATGTTGAACTACTACTTCCATGTGGTGTATATACCTGACTAGTGCTACCTGAACTGGCTCCTCCAGTTGTTTCTCCTTGTGTAGATGTACTTCCTGTTGTCTGACTTCTTTTGAACTTAGGTTGTCTAAACAGTGGTGTTATCTTTGGTTTATTAGTCGCACATGGGTTTATGGGTTACACACTGACATTAATATGGATAGGATGGCTACCTTCTCCTCCCACTCTTGGACCTCTTGTCTTCCTCTCATATGTTGGATGCAAGATTTCCTCAATCCGCTCTACAGCCTGGAGATCCTCTACCTCTTCCTCATTACTCGCCAATCCTTCCCTCGTGGATATGGGTCTCTTCTTGGTATTCACCTTGTATTGGTAGGGTACTCTGCTACGCGTCTTTCCCGTTGACGCCAAGATCCACTTGATCTGGTCGTCGTCCATCATGATCAGGTCCAAGTGTTCCTCCTTCTTTTCCTTATCCTTTCTTCGTTCCATTTCTCCTCTCTTTGTCAGTACTTTCCCCCTTCCCCCATGTATAGAGGGAAGTTTATCTATCTCATTCCATTGTCATTACACCTTTGTTATATAGAAGTATCTTAATAGAAGTATACAGTGATCGAGTGTACCTTCCTCAAGGTCTGCATAGAAATTATTGCTCCACTGCACTGTATGGCTTCACTGTGTCGACTGCAAACTCTATTATAAACCCTGCCACAATATTGTCAAGCCAAAAGTCTACTGCGTGGGTGAACTTGTTGTTCACCTGTTGTAATTGTTCAATCTGTACTAGGGTCCACTCTAACTGTCAAATCCAGTTCGTCGCGTGGTTATCTTTCAACCTTAGTATCCACTCCTGCAATAGATGCGTAAAATCACATAAAAGACTTCGTGCAAATCAGTGAACACGTATTTCTCAAGATATTTGTGAGGTGTTATTCTAGGGTTTATATTGTCTTTATGTGCAAACTCTAGCTCTTTTTTTCTCAACCAACTTTCGATATTTGTTTTTTTGGGATTCCATGGTCTCAACATTCCCTTCTAATGGCTCATTTGTCTCTTCCCTAACCTTTTCTTGATCCGCCTCCGAAAAATGTTCGACTTATCTCCTCTAATCAATCCTCTCATGTTCCTACCTATGGAAATAGAACCATTTGTTGGTTATATCTACTCCTATATTGTATGATTTGTTGACCCAGGGTTCATGTCTTTTGGGTTTCCAACAAAGCCTCCAAAACTATCGGTCCTCCTGGTAAACCAGAAGGCAACACAACACACAGAATGAGTTGCGCAGTCTCACCCGAGATATCTTTAATGGGTGGCTTCAAGACTCAGGTGTTTATAGTCTAGGATTGAGTATGAGATATGAGAACTCAACCTTTGAACCATTATTAGAACTGGTAAATGCAACATATTATTATTCATGACTATGCAGTAACTTCAGCAGCTTGTTCCCTCAATATTGCAACAGTAATTAAACATGACCATCACAGATTGGTACCAATTTAATAAATAGGTATCCCTCCTTAAATGTTTTCTTTTTAATATGTATGTCATGCCAGGATGCTTACATGACCCTTTTCCTACCCCTTTTACAGATGAGGTCTTAGAAAATGTGGGAGGCTAGGAATAATATGCATTCACATATGGATTTTCAAGTTAACATCAGATTAAAATAGCTCCAGAGGACAGGTATAAGACTACTTTTGCTACAGAATGGGGATCCTACCAATATACGACCATGCCCTTTTGATTAAAGAATGCACCAACTATCTTTTCAAGGGTAGTCATAGCTTCATTTAAGGAATTCATACATGATTTTCTAGAAGTATACCTGGATGATTGGACTGTGTATAGTATTTTTAAAGACCATGTAGAAGTGTTAAGACTAATGTTGGAAATATGCAGGCAATGTTAGATATCATTAAACGTCAATAAATGAATTTTTGGTACACCTTTTGGGATATTGTTGGGAGACCTAGTGTGTAAACAAGGCTTATTGGTTGACCTTGCTAATATTGCAATCATTGTGAATTTACCACAACCAAAGTCAGTGTGCTAGTTAATAGAAACACTAGGACATATAGGCTATTATAGGAAGTTTATAAAGAGGTATGCATAGATTACAACACCAATGGAAAAAATGTTAAAMAAGGAGACCAGATTTCAGTGGAATGAGGATTGTTAGYAAGGATTGGACACTCTAAAGGAAAATATGGTGACAACACCTATATTAGTATTTCCATATTGGGAAAATACATTTYATGTGCACGTAGATGMAACAACAATAACACTTGGAGCAATTCTAGTGCATCCATGAGTAGGGGACATAGACCATACTATAGCCTTCGCAAGAAGGAATTTGTCAGAATAGGAGCAGAACTACAACACCATAGAAAGAGAAGGCTTATCCATGGTATATGCACTTCAAAAATTCATGAACTATTTACTGAGTAAACACTTAAAATGTTCAGAAACCACTCTTCCCTTAAATATCTAGTCAACAAGCTAGTGTTGGGGGGGAGGATCTATAGATGGTTGTTACTATTCCAAGAATTTGATTTTGAAGTGATAGTCAAACTAGGGAAGTTGAATGCAGGACTTGATCACCTATCAAGGGTAACCAATGGAGAATAACCTACTAACTTGGAAGACAACTTGTCTGATGCAGGTAGTTGTTGAATAATTCGTTGATATTATTGAATACTTAAGTACAGGAGTTGCACCACGGGACTTTAGTATTGTGTAGAAGAAAAACCTAGTAGTCAGAGTTGTAGACTATCAACTCATTGTAGGTCATTTATACAATATGGGCGCAAATAGAATTTTGAGAAGGTATGTATTGGAACATGAGCAGCCCAATATTTTAGCAGAATCTCATGAAGGTATAGATGAAGAAAACTATGTAGGAAAAGCTACCACATAGAAGGTATTGCACGCAGGATTATGGTGGCCAACAATTCATAAATATGCCAAGGAATATTGCCATAATTGTGATGTCTATCAGAGGGTTGGAAAACCCAACATAATGGATGAGATGCCCCTAAGACCACAAGTAACTCTGTAGTTATTTGAAAAATGGGAAATATATTTTGTTGGACCTATTAATCCACTAGCAAAAAGGTCAGGAGAAAGATATATCATTACAGCGATCGAATACTTAACAAGATGGGTAGAAGTAGCACCAGTCAAATATTGTAGCACAGAGACAACAACACACTTCTTATTTGAGAAAGTGATCACCAGATGTGGATGTCCAGAGATTTTGATGAGTGACCAAGGCACTCATTTTATTAATAATAACATCAAAGCTATGACTGAGGAGTTTGAAGTCTATCACTGGAAGAGTACACCATATCATCCTCAGGAAAATGGGATAGTAGAAGCTTTCAATAAGATTTTGAAAAATGCATTGACTAATATCTGCAATGTTAACATGGATGATTGGAACTTGAAAATACCAGCAGTACTATGGGAATACAGGACCACATTCAAGAAGTTGACAGGACAGACACCATTCATATTGGTGTATGGACAAGAAGTAGTGGTGCCATTAGAATTGTCGGTACCCAGTATGTGCATAGCATCAATTACCAACATGACAGAAAGAGGTGTAATACAGGAGAGGTTAAGTCAACTAATGGATATGGAAGAGGAAAGGATCCTAGAAATATTTCATGAGGAAGTACAAAAAAAAAGGGACAAATCTTGGTATGACAGACATATTAAAAAGAAAATCTTTAAGGAGGGAGACCTAGTTCTTCTCTATGAAAAAAAAAATTTGCAACACCCTGGTAAGTTTAGAATGCATTGGATAGGGCCATATGAAGTAATTATTGTCGCAGATAGGGGATCTGTGTAGCTAAAGGACTTGGGAGGAACATAACTGAAAGGAAGGGTCAACAATAGTCGAATGAAACTGTACAAGGTTAGTCGACCTACTAACTCTTAAAAGTTACAGTGCAGTAAAAAAATCATGTATATAGTGTACTAACAGTAGATATTAGGAAAGAAAAGTGAAAAAAAGAAATAAAAAGTGGAAAAAGAAGAAAAAGGAATACAAAAATAGAAAAAGAAGAAAAACACAAAAAGAGGCAGAAGTTGATTGAACAACAAGAAAGTGGGAAAAAATTTGCACGCAACAATTACTGTGACAACATAGAAAGACAATGTGCAAGAAAAATGGGACTCGGTGCAAATGCATGGAAAAAAAGTGAAAAACAATGATGACCAGTTATATAAAGTGGGAAAAGCATGCGTTAGTTAGACACTTAGTTATTTTTTATCACAGTGAAAGATACAAGTGTGTGCCATAGATATAATTGCATGAAGAAGAGAGAAAGTGTTTGAATTGGATAAAATATGACACCATCAAATTTTGGCGCTCCAAGATGGTATGTACAAGTTACTCGATAGGGCCAAAGGAGGAAAGAAAGGATGAGGGAGACCGAGAATGTATTCCATCTTGAATATGTCACCACTTTTGAGACAGATTCAATCAACCCGACACGGGTTGAGGACAAAACATTGACAGCGACACAAGGGGAAGTAGGGCAGGGTTCTGGGACCTGAGATGATATTTCAAACCCTAATCCTGAAACAATGGATAAACCTAATGAAATGAACGGTCAAAAAGAGGGCCACAATGAATAGGATGTATTGGTCGAGGATATCACCAACCAGGTGGACTCCGAAGGGGAAGAACATGACACAGAAACAGCAGAGGCAGGCCCATCTATTGTCAAGTAGAAATGAAAGGCACAAGATGCCACAAACATTACACTTCCCTACCTCATAGATACAGTGGTCACTATGGATGACATGCTCGGAAAAGTACCTAAACCAAGGTACTCAAACCATGATGTTCCCAATGCAGCCAAATTCCCAGATTTGATCGAGGAAGCCTACCTAGAAAACACAAGGGAAATTAGACCCCTAGGAAAACCAATCATGGAGCCTGTGCAGTGGATAACAGGGATTTACAACTCCAGGATAATGAAACTCTTGTACATATCACACTTCAAGCATGGTAAAAATGTTGGGCTTTGCGTCAAAAAATTGTTATCCCAGGTACATGGTGGAATCCTTTGGATGGATATGCTAGTACAAATTGATGTGGTGTTTATTGCCAAAATTAAGAGATTACCTACAATAGGCACACAACCATAGGAGTACATGGACAAAAAAGCACATGAGAAGGAGATCATTGAGCTGGTTAAAGCACAATTTGGCATGAACAGAGGAAATAGGGGAATTGTGCTTAGAGATATCAATGACAACGTGACAAGGTTCATCAGCAAGATCATGTCTTTCAAGTTGTTGAGGAAGTGTAGGAAATAAGAGGCTCCAGCAAGAGTCATCGTAGTATTTGTGAAGTGCACGAAGGGAGTAGTGTTCAGTTGGGCGTCGTACCTCTTGAACAATTTTTTGTTTGATTGTAGAGATGCATGGGATAATGGAACCAAGTTCCATTATTATTAGCTCATTATTCTCATAGATTTGGCAGGAAAAAGAGGAGGAAAAAGAACACGCTAACAAGATAGAGAAGGGTATAACAATGGTATATGACCACATTCTCAATAGCGCGCAAGCACCATGGAGGAGTGCAGAAGAAAAGATAAAAATAATTTCACAGACGATTGAGGGATATAGGCAGAAAATCGAGGAGATAAATAAAAAATTAATCCTACAACTCCTCTTGAGATTCGAGAGAAAAGAGAACAACAATATGCACTCCATATAGTGGAGATAGAAAAGGAAGCAAGGGAAGTTGTAGAACTATTCGACAAAATCGTGCACATTTGGACCATTTTGGAAGAGGCCGAAAAGGTCCAACAGTTGGACCAACAAGAGGAGAAAATCAATTCTTCAATAAAGGAGTTGAAGTAACGACATAAAACCATGAGCATTATGGAGTGCTTCAAGGGCACCTAGGAAATGAAGACTTTGTAGATCGAGTTAAAGACAATGAAGATGAATAAGTAAGAAAGATAAGCCCATTTGGAGCCCCTCCAGGAACAAGCAACACAAATAATTGTGCAGCTGGAGGAAGAGAAGAAAATCATGGCACAGACACATTTAGAGAGTGCAACATTACTACAAGAATAGATAACATTGCAGATAGTCGAGGCACTAATAGACAAAGCTACGCAGGTGAAGGAAAAAGGAAAGGAACTAGCAGAGAAGTTCCACAGCTTGGAAAAGGTTGTACAGGAAGCGCGCAACACCTTAGTGGCTTGGGACAATCAATGTGTCATTTTTGGGGGCCTGTTGGGTGAAGGCCTATTTTTGGGAGAAAGATCTATTTTTGGGAAAGACCTATTTCTAGAGAGAAAGACCTAATTTTGGAGTGCACGCAACAGGTGGCAAGAAAGAAACATGCAGAAAAAGAAGGGAAAGGAGCATGCATGAGGAAAAGCAACGGGGCGTGCAAGTCGACAAGCCTAACCGTGATAGGTTTATGGTTTTTGACAAATATTATAATCTCTATAAGCCTAAAACATATTATAAATAAGGACCTAGGAGGTCTAGGAAAGAGGTTCAGTAGGTTCAAGAGTTCAGTCGATATTTGTAAGAAAGTTTATTATGATTTTTGTGGTAGAGTTGAATAAGTTAGTCCTTGAGGGTTAGGTCAAAGGCTAAGTATCTTGGTCTGATATAGTCAGTCTCATAGAGGGTACTTACCCTCATTTTGATTGTATTACTAAATATGTAATGTGCACAGTGCAATATTTTGCAGTAGAATAAATAAAAGAGCAGAGAAGCCAGATCTTTGTGGGCGTATCCCTAGAAGGGGGTGAACCACGGTAACCCTTTTGTTCTATGTGATTTTTAATGAATGATTTACTTTTATGTTGATCATTAGCTTAAGAATGAATGGCTAAAGTAGTTATATCAACATGCATGCATAGGGTTAAATATGAATGAATCATAGACATAGATGAATGATTAACTAGGATAATGCATAAAGAAGAAATAAGCCAAACACAATCCCCACTCATTACTAGACTGTAAAAACCTGAGAATTGTAGTCCCCCATAAAATATATCTCAAGTGAGATTTCATTGTGCATCCTGTGTGTAGCGTTTCCTTCAGGGTTCCCAAGAGGGTCGATAGTTTTGAGGGTTTTGTTGGAAACCTATTTGATATTAGAACCTGGGTCATCCCAAGAATAAGTTAAACCCAACAGTTCCCCTCCCTAAACCCAACACACTTGCCCATGATGCCACTCCTCTCAAGGTACAAAATTAATAAGGGTGTAAATGGTTAAATGACAACTCAAGGGTCTTTGCTATAATTGTGATGATAAATACTTTCTAGCACAAGTGTAAATAAATAAATAAATAAATCTGGCCATTTTTTAGGATGTTTCTGATGAAGATGTTGGTTTTTCACTTGAAGCATCACTACCCCCAACCGATGATATTATTCCACACTCTGATCCTCCCTAATTTGAACCACCAATTTTGTTGCATGCTCTCACTCGTTTTCCTTCTCCCCAAACCCTCAAATTGATTGGTTACATTAAGCACTAAAAAATCATCATTCTCGTTGACAGTGGAAACAATCCTAATTTCATTCATCACCACCTTTACCAAGAAGTCAATTTATATATTTGTGTTGTCAACAATTTTTAGATCATGATTTCCAATGGAGCTTCCATGAAATGTGAGGGGAATTGTGAAAATGTGTGCCTACAAATTGGTCAGTATAACCTGAAACCTCACATGTTTTCTATTGACATGGGTGGTTGTGACATTGTTATTGGTATTGAATGTTTGCACACTATTGGACCCATACTCATGTATTTTAAGGAGTTAACCATGTAATTCCAACAGGAAGGCCAATAGTATAAATTCCACGACATTACAATAGGTTCTTCGAAAATCATCAGTTCCCACCAAATGGAAAATTTACTCAAAAAAGTTCATTCTGGAATCATTTCCCAACTCCATTCCATTCAAGTAGTTGTGACACCCTAGGTACATCCCAAGCTTCAAGATATCATGTCACGCCATCAGAATATTTTTCGAACCCCCCATGGCATTCCCCCCTCCCGTAGTGACCATGATCATTCCATTCCTTTAATATTAGGCAATATTCCTCCCAATGTTCTCCCTTAATGTCATCCCTTTGCTCAAAAAAAATGAAATTGAGAAAAATTTCCATGAATTGTTAGAAGCGGGTGTTATATGTCATAGTACCAACCCTTATTCTTCCCATGTGGTCATTGTCCTCTAGGAGGAAGGAACTTGGCGCATGTGTCCTGATTTTTGTTCCCTCAACATACTTATCATCAAGGACAAATTCCCCATTCACATCATAAATGACCTTCTAGATGAACTCAGTGGGGATCAATACTTTACCAAACTCAACCTCCATTGGCTACCACCAGATACATACGAAAGATGAATACATCCTTGTAGTGTCCTTGATCCAAAACCCTTTGTAATTGTACATATAGGTTGGTGATTCGATTGATACCAATTTTTTATACGATCTGAGTCATCGGATCATTGAGGATCGTGGGTCGTTGATATGGAGCAGGTTTTGGAAAATCAGAAGTCGGGAGAAGGGAGGTGAGTAGTCCTCTAACTTCACAAAACGCGAAGTCCCGATAAGATCTGGATAGTTGGATCATAGAGGGATGTGGGACGTTGATCTGAAACAGAGCGCTGAATCAGGAATTGAGTGTTGGAAGAGTCAGGGTTGGTTCATGTTCAAACACCCGACACGTGAGGTCGCGATTTGATCACAGTCGTCGATCACTGAGGATCGTGGGTCATTGATATGGAGCAAGTTTTGGAAAATCAGTAGTCGGGAGAAGGGAGGTGAGTAGTCCTCTAACTTCGTGAAATGCGAAGTCCTGATAAGATCTGGATAGTTGGATCACAGAGGGATGTGGGACGTCGATCTGACATAGAGTGCTAAATCGGGAATCGAGAGTTGGAAGATTTAGGGTTGGCTCATGTTCAAACACCCGACACACAAGTTCATGATTTGATCATAGTCGTCGATCAAAGGGAGAGTGCAGACCTTTTATTAGGCATGACGAAGTCCACAAGTTCGCAAAACACGAAGAACCCTTTTTCTTGGCCCCTAGTCATAGCCAATGTCACATCAACGGAAAGTTAACGAAGGATATCATCGAGATCGTCGGATCGTCGGATATCGTCGAGATCACGAAGCACCCATTTGATTAGAGAGTGGTCACAACCAGTGGTCACATCAACGAAGGTTAAGGGAGGAGCTATCACGTCGCTAGGCTCCACATCAGAGATCACGAGTTGGGAGAATCGAGGAAACTCGTAGCTAAATATACGATGTCCAAGATTGGGAAGTGCCTTTTGGTCAGGCCTGTGGTCACATGAAAGGAAGGGGCTTAGCCTAAAAAGCGAGCGCCCACTGTGTAGTTTTCTCAGAAAGGGAAAAGGCACCAAAGGCATGAGTGTGTGGAGGTTCTATGTGTAACTGCCAGAAACAGAGTGATTGTATCTGCTAGAGAATTTCACGAGATTGAGTGTAAGCACCAGAGGAGATGAAGAGTCTCGAGGTAACTGTCAGTGGAGTGAATATTCATCATTTAGGAAATTGGCAGATGGAAATGCGTCGATGACTGTAACTGCCAAAGAAGCCGAAGAATCTCAGGATAACGGCCACAAATGAAGAACAGACTCAGGATGATCACCAGAGAGGATGAAGAGTTGAGTGTATGCCCCGACAAAGGACTTGGCATGAAAATATGCGCAGAATAGAGAAGAGAGGGTTGTTTTTGTTGAGTGTGATTCATGCAAGTAGAAGCAGTCTGTGTGCAGCAGCTAAAATGCAAAGAAGAGGCATAGCACATAGAATGGACATGGTGCATAGAGCATAAAAGGAAGAAGAACAGAAAGCACAAGAGATTCATGCAGGAAGACACTGATGCAAGAAGAGCAGAGTAGTGTAGCAGAACAGTGATGAGACTGGTAAACCATTGATAAATACTGTATCACTTTAATAAGTTTCAGGAACAAAGTTTTTCTATTCAGGGTGGCAGGGAGGTTCTAGGGAGGACAATTGTCCTTAGAGTTTCAAGTGGGTGCTTGAACACAGGGAGTTGTAGATTCCATCTGGTTGCAGCCAGAAAAACTAGGGTGGTGCAAGGGAGAACTATTGTTCTTTGTTATGCATGATGAAAACCCCTACGGACTAGCACTAAGAGTTTTGTAATGCATGCAGAAATGACCGTCTAAAGTCTCCCACTTTTTACTATTATCCCAACATAAATCCCACATTCATGCATAAAACACAAGGATAAAAGGATCCGGTAACTCTACCTTGAACTTCTGCGTTTGGTGTCGATAGCTCCTTAACTACAAGTCTCCTCCCAAATCCAACCTGCATTCATAAAGAGACAAACAAAGAACTACAAACATGCATCTTATATATGAATTAATGGGTTAGAGGTTCTAATAAAATATAATAAAAAATGAATATTAAACACCTCATATGGCAGGATAGGAAAAGTAATTATTTCTTATTAACCTCAAAAAAGTAAATTTCAATGGTGAGATCGGCCACTGCTCCTCAAAACTGGTCCTGGGCTCCTCTTCAACTGTGCACCAATTGCTTCCACATATGCTTCTCCTCTTCAATTCTCACAAAATGGTTGCAAAATATTGGGGCAAGGGAAATAAAAAATTTGGTAGAGTTTCTTTGCTCTTATTTTTCTCTCTTTGAATGGGACCCCTACCTCTTCTTGTATAGGCTAAAAGAGGGTAGTTATCTGGTTGAGTGACCAGCTATGACTGGTCAAACGGTTTAGGCAATTACAAAGAAATCTGTATTCTATCTGCAACTTTCTATTTTTTGTGCTTTTGTCAGTATACGCAGGTTGTAATGGGTCAACGAGCGTATACACCAGGGAAGTAGTGATGCAGGGCACGCATATCTTCAAAATGATGTTTTTTAGAAGAGTTGTTTAATGGTGTCTTGGAAAACTGGCAAGTGAGATGGCATGATGCCAGGTATGCATGTCTGGTGAAAATTAGGGTTATAAAAGATGCCCCCTAATGTGTGAGTTCAGAAGAGCATCTAATGACCAAAACACATTACCAATATTTACCAACATACGAAGCGAGTGAGCCCAGGGACCAGAGTTCGGGAGGTGCCATCTACAAAATAACAATTGTCTCACCAAGGCAGACATACCCATGATCGGAATGAAATAAAATCATGGATTCCAATCAAATACACTGCAAATCCATGTCATATAACTATATAAAGTGTATCCGCGAGAAATACATAGCTGATATACATCTCGAAATCAAAAAGATATACATGTATAATATCCATCTTCAAGAAGCTAATGATGCCTGATGGCTAGAGATGAGGTCTTCAGAGCTCGAGAAACAACTTCAAAATATTCATAACTCGGTTAGGAGTGTAATATGAGTGTACGACCTCACTACCTAGAGGTCTTCAACGACTCATCAGGGAACAGACTGGAGGATCTTGATGATCAGGCTGAGGGCTTCATTGATTTCAAACAAAGACATGATTGGGATTTTTGGGATGGTCGGGCATGAGGTCAAGAGAAAAACTGTAGAAGGGCCGACTCAAGCTTCGTAAAAACTTCCCTTGGACAATATCATGACAAATGAGACATATGCAGGAAAAGGATACTCCTGAAAATCCCTCTAAGGGTCAAGGTGTCAAGACGCAGAGGCAAAGTGATAGAGGCTTGCGTATAAGGCATGCTTCATATGGTTGAGTTGAGGGCGACATGGAGATGGTATTAGGCCAAAAATGCAGGAATGAAAATGCGATTAAAAATACACAATGATAACATCCTTTGATGTAATTTTAACGAGCCCAGAGAAGGTAAGCTTGGAGGTTTTTCATTTTTAGAGAGTCTAAAAAAACGTAAAAGGAGACTCCACTGGGGTACCTTTTTCGAAGGTAGTCTAGTCTGTTTCAAAAATGCGTAAACTACTACCGAAAAGACATCTATTCAAAATCATTTTAACGAGTGTGACAAAGACAAGATCACTCGACAATCTTTTCACTTTTAAGGAGTCTAAAAAGAGATTAACTATGGACTCTGTATGGGATGTTCTTTTGGACCATTTTAACGAGTGTGAAGGAACACGGTCACTCGACGATCTTTTCAATTTTAGGGAGTCTGAAAAGAGCTTAACTATGGACTCCATGGGGGTTCCTTTTTCATAAATTTAGTCCCTCAGGTCCAAAAAAGGATTAAAATCATACCTGAGAATACTCTTCTAGAGAACCAAAACTCCTAGAGTATACCTATGTTCGTACAGTTGACCATCTGGACCGAAAAAGGGGTAAACTACCATCGGACATACGTGCCTTCAAATTTTAGTTTAGCAAGCGTGAAAGGAAACAAGATCACTCAACAATCTTTTCATGTTTAGAGGGTCTGAAAAGGGATTAAAATAAGACCCGCCACTATTTGGGAGTCTCGAGGGTGAGGTCATGCGTAATGATGAATCAAGAAGATGAGTCTCAAACTCGTAATCAGGATAAGACTAACAAGGACTCCCAAGCCTATAGTCATTAATGACGGCATGGATGCCAAAAATGCAACCAGGATCTACCTAGGGCATCCATGAAGGGGGAGGCTATACCACTAAATTACGACACTTCTAAATCAGCAATGATGGTTCTGTGTCACAACTTGGTGGGGTTGATCCTATGGAAAAGAGAAAAAGACAATGAGATACAGAAAGTGGAGGTGTAATCCTAACTTGAATGCAACAAGTTGAAAAAAATGACTTTTTACCAAAGGACCTTTAAAAAGACCCAAATCTCCAAAAAAAATCCCAATACCCAAAGTGATGCTTATAGTAACATTCCATATGATACTCTTGAACCATACTAAACGATTTTCAAGCTAGAAAAAATGACAAAGGGGTCCAAAAAATGACAAAAAGGAACCAAAAAGTCTATAAATAGAAGTTGGCAACTCATTATCACCATTTTTAATTGAGAGTTTGACTAAGAAGACAAAAACACCCCTTTTTCAAAAGAGTTTATTCCGGGAGCTTCAGTGGAAAAAACAAACTTCCGCTTGGACCAAGTAAGTACATACTAGCCCCTCTTGCATTTCAATTCTTCGTTTGTGCATTTATTTTTGTTTTCTTCGGGGGGCTTTGACCTTTAAAAAGGTTGGACCTATGTATATGTGGGTTGTCCTATGACAGCCAGTGTATTCCTACATGCAGAGAAAACACTGCACGTTAGCATATGCGACTGTGTATATTACATCCCACGTATACCCTCCATCCTGTGGAAAAAATTTTAAAAATGCAAGAGTTAATCCCCCATGAACTTGTCAATTGCAGGATGTATGTTCATTGGAGAGAGAGGGAGCATGAGGACATTGATATTTTGGTCAGAGAGGACCCTGTTGCTACTGCCGCATTGGCTCAATGTGGTTTGTTGAAATTCTTCCAGTGCCCATTCATGTGAGCACAACCGAGGCTATTGAACACCTTGGTAGATTACTGGCATCCTGGCGCAGAGGCATTCATGCTTGAGGGACAGTCATTGACTCCAATGACTGAATATATATACTTTTTGACTGGCCTCTCAAGGAGAGGGGAACCAGTCAACTTTCATACTTTTCCCTCCAGGCCTCACAACATAGCGGAGTCGATTGAAATCCATTGCGAAGATGGAACAGACAAAGTGGGTACTYAGGTGCTGATAGACAAGATTTCTAATCTATCGCTGAAAGCGATAGTTATAATTATTGGGTGGATCAATGGATCCATGTCTTTTCATCAAGCTTCCCGGGTGCACATGAATTGTGCAGTTCAGTGCTTAAATTCACAAATTTTCGACTGGAGCACCACCTTACTATATTTCATGAAGAGGAAGTTGATAGAGTGTCATATGCAGAGACACAAAAACTTTGGGTTCAGGACTAGTCTTTGCTCTTTCTTCTTCGAGATGGTCCCTGGTCTTAGTCCTAGAGAGACGATATGAGGGCATGAGGCCTTTCTCCCAATTCTATGTAGGTGGGCAACGTTTTTGTCGGGACAGGGGGGAGGGAGGACCATCGAGGCCTTCAATGACAATTTATTTTTCCTAGTGGGCACGACAGATTCTGGCCATAGAGGACTACCCCTATGCTGGGATCAACTTTTCTAGAGATCCCTACATGCCTGTACCTCTCAGAGAGGAGCGAGGAGAGATGGGTAAGTTTTGTTTTAAAGTTATTTAATTTTTATTTTCTTTTGAATATATCATTTTTTTTGTGTGTGCCAAAGTATTTAACACTTAAGTATCTGTTATGTGTAGATGTGGGGCTAGTGCATCTGACAGACTTCATGAGGACCATGCATCATCCTCGACTAGAAGTGGGACCAACTGCAGCCGACAAACCAACAACAACAGGGGGACCTCTAGCTAGAGAGGCTGAGAGAGTTTTGAGACGGGTGGAGCGGAACCTCACAACACTTCTTGCACAGTTCCTATGGCGGAGATCGAGCATCTCCAACCATCGATGCAAACTCACATTGTTGGGGTACCATGGACCTGGGTCAAGCTCTTTCTGCATTTGGCCAATGTCGTTGTTCACTATGGAAGGGCCAACATGCCTCGCCCTTAGCTAGGCTAGACTTCTTATGTGCCGAGGGAACCTTTTGTATATTTTTGAGGGCATAAGCCCCGTGACTCTTTACTGGACACATATTTTTTGAGGCGGTCATGCCCACCTATGTACTCTGATGCTTTGCGATATATATATGAATATTTACATATTTTTTTGTTTTATGGATTACATTTATTTACAAATGTATTCACATGTGTGTGTGTGTGATTTTATTATATCTGTGCAATATGCCAATCTAATATATGATTAGCTAGAGTATCTGTAACTTGATTCAATCTCCTAGGAACATGGATAGATGTAATGTAATCAAAGCTTCGTTCTAAGAGACGTACCCTAAGGAACCGTTGGTGTAGAGTAGGATCGTAAACGTGGTAAATCCCATTTAACTCAAACACAACCAGCTGATCGTCTAAATAGACCTGGAGGTGAGAGATACCAAGCGACAAAGTGTCATGAAGAAACTCAAGAACTGCATTATATTCGGCGACATTGTTTGTGGTGTCACCTAAATAGATACCTCCTAAAGATAGCAATTGGCCTTGAGGTTTGAAAATCACCCAAGCTACGGAAGAAAGCCTCTGAGTATGCTAGATAGAGCCATCCGCGAACCCAATGAACACCTCTGATTCACTTGACATCTTCCACAGTGAAAAATATGGCATCAAAAATGGCACATCCATAAAACCAAAAAAACAAAAATTAAAAAAAACAAATGTCCAAGAACTATACATATGTACAAGAATTCACCCAAGGAGACCCATATATGAGTAATACTTCTTGAGGTAGAGCCCATTTATAATCTTTGACAAAGCATTTCCCTCAAATTCCACCGGACGATAAGCACCCTTCTTTAGAACCTCTTTCACAATGAAAGGTTTGAACCACATGGGTTTGAACTTGCCTGCCCCCAGGGGGTCCTTATCTTGGTCATAGAACAGGACAAGGTCACCTTCAGATAAAATTTGAGGACAAACGAACCGATCATACTGACACTTGACTTTTTCTTTGTGAGCCTCATTGGCCAAGGCCGCATCAAGACGCTACTCATTGAGTTGCTCGAGGTATAATAAATGCTCTTCAAGTGGTGAAGTGTCTGGAAATAACTATACTACCAACTTTAGAGATAGGATCTGGCACTCTATGGGCAATATTTCTTCCAGCCCGTAAATGAGTTGAAAAGGTGAGAAACCGGTTGCAGTCTTAACAGACATTCAGTAGGCCCATAATGTTGATTATAAAATCAAATGCCAATTTGACTTGGCCGAATTGATCATTCATTGCAGAATGGTCTTAAGAGATTTATTTACAGCTTCCACCTAACCATTCTCTTGTGGGTAGTAGGGTGACGAATGTTCTTTCCTCAACCCAAGCTTTGATGTTAACCCAGACATCATTTTTTTTTGAAAGTGACTGCCATGGTTAGTGACAATATCTCTCGGGAAGTCGAACCTTGCTATAATCTGGTTAAACAAAAAGAGAGTTGCAGTCTCTCTGTCATATTTGAACGTTGGCATAGCTTCGACCCACTTCGTGAAGTAGTCTACTACTACGATGATATAACGGTGCCTCCTTGTTGAAGGGGGGTTGCATGTAGTGTAATAAATCCCCCACTTGGTGAAGGGATCAATGATAATGACAGGAAACATGGGAGCGGGGTGTGCCCTCATCTTCCGAGTGAAGATCTGACACGGGTGGCACTTCTTGACCAATTCAACACAATCTTTGATTAATGTTGGCTAGAAGTAACCAGCTCGTAGAATCTTTTGGGTTGTTTCCAACCTAGACAAATGACCGCCACATGCTCCAGTGTGGAAATCGTTAAGCATGATTTTTGCTTCTTCATGAGTGAGACATCGGCGAAGGATGCAATCTATACCTCGATGATATAAAGTGTCCTCGAGAATGAGATTGTTCTTGGCCTGATGGCATATACGGCGAAGCTCATCAAGAGAAGCAGAGGCGGGGCACTTGAAATTCTGGAGATAGACCAGTACATATCCATACTAGGGATCCAAAGACGTGATAAAAAACATGTCTCCTTTAATAGGAGACTCTTTGGGCATAACATCATCTGACTCGACCGGAAGTTCCAAGATGAGTTCCGCAAAGAGCAGCGAATTTTTGGATTTTTCCGAAACAAAATCTAAGTCAAATTCCTGGAGGACAACTATCCATATACTAATATTTCCGCCAATTACTCATCGAGTTAACACGTACTGAAACGGATTCACAACAGCAATGGTAGTGGTCTTGCGAAACAAGATATAATGACGGAACCGTTGGACAACATGGACTAATACCAATGCAAGTTTCTCAACGTGGGAATAATTGAGTTCCAGTCCAACTAGGCCTCGTCTAAGATAATAAATCACATATTCTGAGAGAAAATGATCCTCCTGAACCAATACCATACCGATGGTCGACTCTATCGTAGACAAGTACAATAAGAAATATTTATTATAATTGGGTGGTCGAAGTAGAGGGGCAGTCATGAGGGCATGTTTCAATGTGTCGAAAGAGTGTTGAGTGGATTCGTCCCAATGAAAAGGAACATCCTTCTTCAGTAAACGCATAAATCCCTTTGTGATCTTGGCATAGTTTGCGATGAAACGTCGTAAAAAATTCTCTTTCCCCTGTAAAATTTGAAGCTGAAGGATTGTGCACGGTGGAGGCAATTGAACTATTGCCTCAACTTTGAGAGGATTGACCATGATCCCTATTGTTGAAACTATGAAACCTAGCAGACGACCCGACATCATGCAAAAACTGCATTTTTTTGGATTCAAGCGAATCTGGTAGTAGCGACATCACTCAAAGATAAGTCGGAGGTGTGTGGGATGATTAGTTCTCTTACGATATCATGATGTTAAATCATCAAGGTAGGCCTCGACTATATGTCTGAGATCATGGAAAGACAAATACATGGACCATTGAAAGGTAGCCCCAACATTTTTCATACCAAAAGGCATATTTTGATAAGCGAATGTACCCCACGGACAATTGAAATAGGTTTTGTGTTGGTCTTTGGGTTTGATCTGTATCTGATTGTATCCCAAAAAACCATCCATGAAAGAAAAGGCTTCGCAACCTGTGCATTCATCGACTATCTGGTCAATAAATGGTGTGGGGAAATTATCCTTTGAACAAGCTTTGTTCAAATCATGGAAATCCATACACACGTGAATCGTACCCTATTTTTTGTCAACTGGAATGGGATTTGACACCCATTGAGTCAAATGGATGGGGTAGATAAAACCTGCTCTGAGCAGTTTCACTACTTTAGCCTTAATCGATGTTGCTTTCTTAGGATTGACTGGACGAACCTTCTGCCAGACTAGCTTAGCATCAGGACAAGTCATGATTTCGTGTTCAATGATTCTTGGATCAATGCATGGAATTTCCTCGTAAGACCAGGAAAAAACATCGCAGAATTCTTTAAATAAATCCATGTAGATTCGAATTTCCTCGGGGGAATAATCATCTTCGACGAGAATATTCTCTGCAACGCCAGGGGTTCTGGAGATATCAATAGGTATCATTTCAGCGATGGTTTCCATATTACCCTCGACGTAAATAGTGTGCATAGCCAAGGGATTGATAGGACAAGACCTATCTCCAGTCATAGTCAAAGTGAATTCTCCTGCTTCAATTCTTCTTAACTCTGGGAGGAAACAAGATCTGTGATGGAGATCATCCCAGGGTTTGTCCAGACTAGTCATTACTTCAATAATTTCCTTGTCTGAGGGAAATACTAAGTCTAAAGAATCAATATCGACAAGGGAACCTTGAGCCCAAGTAGGCTCGAGAATCAGATCTAACTCCTGTGCGGGAGTCGGATCGGGGTTGGCGGAAACTTGCTGGACTATTGAGTATGAAAATTATACCGCGGACAAGGGCATGGCTGTACCATGATTCCCTGTCCCTTCCATCATGGCCAATGTGGAAGGAAGATTCCATGGACCATTGAAGTAGGTCGTACGAAATGACGAGAGTTGAAAAATCTCAAACTTAGGCTGGTTTGATACCAACTTAACATCGCTAGAAGGAGGCGGGTAATCGAAAGTACCCATCAAAGGTGGGCATAGACTAACCCCTATGTTGACGATGTCGGGTTGAGGTTTATCAATCATTGGGACCATGGATGCCCCCGATGAAGGGTCGGGATGGGAGAAAGACAACTGATCAATGGTCACGATCTGGCCCTCGTGTGGAAACAACAAGACTCAGAAAACTGTAGCGACCACTGCTTTCATAGCATAGGTCCAACTCCTTCCTAACAAGAGATTGTAGTCGAGAGACGCATAAACCACTTCAACCTCAACGCACACTGTCTTCCCCCCTAACTGCATGGGAAAAGAGGGGATGATGCCATGTGGTCGGAACGAACGACCATCGAAAGTGGTAAGAAGAGTCGGCGACATAGACAAAATGGGTTGGCCTATGGCCTTCCAACATGCCAATGACATCACTCATGTCGAGGCGCCCTCATCAACCACCATACAAAAAAAAATTTGGGTAAAAAATTTTGTGTTGTAAGCCATTACTATCTGAAAATCCATGTGGTAAGGGAGATGAGGTTTTAAGTCAGTCGTATTAAGCATGATTGTACCCAAATTACAAGTCTCAACAGATCCTAGGGAATCTAACAAAGCCTTTCTCTGGGAAGGGAAACTCTGGAGGACCTCCAAAGCAGACATCGCACAAGGGGTTTGAAATAAATCCTCCACCACAGAGTAATTTTGGGTGGCCTTGTGTTTGGGTTGTGAGAAGCTTTCTTGAACGCACATTTTTGGATGTGTGTCATTGTTGCACCCAACGTATTCTCGATCTGGAGAGGAAGAGGTGGGTTTTCGGCTTCTTTACTCTTCTCAGAGGTGTTTGGCATTCTGTAATCATGCACTCTAGTTGATATATAGGCATCACCTTTCATCATATACACATTCGCAGACGAAGAATTACTCGAAGACGAAAGGGGTCCTTGACTACCCCCATCCATGCTCGGAGAGGCTTGAGTTAAATTTTTCCCATGTTGAAATGGATTTGTTAACACAACACGGTGTTGTTGTGCCAATAACTTTTGGGCCTCCGCAAGCCGACGACACTGGTGACTCGGGTGGTCTTCCATGCACAGGTTACATGGATACTTCGACTTCTTCTTTTCTATGTTGCCCCTGCCAGCATTATTGGTAGGTTTCTTATCCCCCTTACCCTTCTTTCATTGTTTCTTCTTTCCATTAGGCTACTAGGTGGTATTTGTGTTTTTTTATTGCATACTGTGTACATTCGACGTTTCGGTAGGTGGGGCAGCCAAACTAGTGGTCTGGATGGCCACTTTCTGTTGTGTCGACAATTGCTGCAATTGTTTTGATAGATGACCAGTGAGCTTCATTTGTGCTAAACCAACAATACCATCAGCATGTGCTCCAGCTCTCTGTCTGGTCTTGTCAAGTATTGACCATGGTGCATCTGGAAAAATTTCGTAAAGTAAACCAGACTGAGAGTAAATCATCTCTAGTTTTTGAGCTCTCATTATTGCATCTTCTTCGGAAAACACTCCCGACGTTGCGATGCATTTGGATAATTGCGATACCAAAGACTTAAGGAACCACTCTAGAAGGAATGATGGTGGGACTGACACTTTTATCAAACTCTTCCAACATTTCCATTCTCGAATGTGATCAGATATATGGTATGCCTTTGTCTACTCAAATTTGGATAGCAATTCGGTGCCGACATTGTATCTCATAGGTAATTGGAAATGGTTTAATAAATCCATTGCCAATTGGTCGAAGGAAGAGTATCTCGAGCGATCGAGCTCCATGTACCATTTTGCGGCACTCCCTATGAGAGTGCATTGAAACAAACGCAACTGGACGGAGTCATCTTTCAAGGAATTGGATGAGAACCATAGATGAAAGGTAGTCACATGATCACTTGGATATTCATTAGGCTTAGCTTCGAACTTTGGAATGTCTGAAGGAAACTTGGTCGGCATAGGAGGCCAATGTGGATCATGAAGGATAGGGTCATTCAATAACCTTCAAGTCTGGCAAATGCAAAGTTGCCAGAAATGGTAGTTTGGGTTGTTGATTATAACCATGGAAAAAGGGTCCTGGAGTTTGACTGGCACCAGGTTGCCAGGAAAAGTTAGGTTTCTATCCAGGGTTCTGGTAAAAACCATGTCCATGACCAGCATACGGATTTTTCTCTTTTTGAGACATCATCAGTTGACTCCCGTAATAGGACATAGAAGGTTGGGCATGTGTTGCATTCCAAGGATTTTGGGAAGGGATGCCCCCTGCCGATCCGATGGGCATAGGTCGCGAGCCTTGCCCGGGGTTCCATTGGCTATGGAAGGAGTTGCCCCTAGTTGGCATCCCTGACAAGGGAACTGGTCCCTTCCAAGGATTCCAAGGTCCTTGTGGGGAAGGAATTCCTGGGTTTTCCCCCTGCGTAGGAATAGTACCCTGCATAGGATTTTGTTGTCCATAACCAGGGTTGCCCTTGGTCGAGATGGCAGTTGATGAGAAAGCGTTGCTACCAAACACATCGAACAAAGAGAATGACGTTGAACCTATTGGCATGCTATAAGAAGGAAGTCCTTGACTACCTTTTCCAAATGAGCTAAAGTTTACGTTGGACCCGTCGAGATGCTGGTGAGCACCATCGAGTGAAGGATACGAAGGAGGTATATGATCCCCTCGGTAAGGGAAAGCGTTATAGGAAGATGAAGTGCCCCCCATGGATCCTTGCAGAGGAGCGTTAGAGCTCCCTGCCCCCAGATCTAAAGTATGTAGAGTGGAGTAGGAAAGGACAGAGTTTGTATCGAAGCCAGACATCCCGTATGAGAACGTAGGACATGTCGCACTCTGAGTGAAAGGAGCAGTGATCGCCGCGATAGACGGAATCATACCATTGCCTGAAAAAGAGGTGGTCGAGACCATGGTGTTCCGGACTGGTGACGGTTGGTTAGGAGGTGGAACACCCCCTGTAGTGATATCCGTAGAGGGAATATGAGAATTCCCTGAAGAATTCGTAGCATTTGTTTCCATTGTTTCTTGTGACACTATCTGGCGCTCGTAAGGATAAACTTGTACGATGATGGGCTCCGATAGATCAGTGATCGGAGGTTCGTCTGGACCAAGATCTTGTGCTCCAAGGTCTGATATGTTTGGTTCCTTCGGAATTGAATGTTCTTCTCTTAGAGATGGATCGAGCACAGTTTCCTGTGACCTGGTCACCTCAAAAGACCCTTGCTGGTCTAGTCTTCGCCTTAGCGGTGGCGGGGGTGGCTCCAGATTGATCGGTGGCAGACCAAGAATCCTTCATGACTGGTGGAGCTCCTGATCCTCCACTGTGTGAGAAGATCAAAGACACACTAGGTATTTCTATTAACATTCAAGAACCAACATACACTAGAAAAAGTCCCTATGAGATAAGACAAGAAAATCACTAGCTAGTTGGAAGAACAGTTACACCAGCCAACACTAGAGAAACTTACCGGTGCAAGTGAAACTCAAATACGGAAGCACCCTCTGGGTATACTTTGCAAAGCATAGTCTGATGTATGTCCTAGTTACTATGGTATACCCCCGTAGTCACCTATGTAAGTCTCTAAAATAAAGGCAACTAGGTTGCCAGTGCGTGAACAGTCACTAGGCAAGTACAGTCGATAATCGGGTGGACCGTAATGAGTAGGGTATCAAGCCCAAAACCTATCAAGGGTATCGAAAGAAATTGTTCTAGAAGACAACTTAGGACCTCGAATGGATTCAATACCCACGATTTTCCATGGAAAATGCGATCAATAGAATCCCAAGATACGCCCTCTATATGCGTTCCCCACTACGCTTGGTCCGGCTTTGGAGGGGTTATCTCTGCTACCTTTCTACATGCGAGATCATGTTTATCCCCTATGTTAGAGGGGGGTCTCGGATAAATTTCATAATATTGGAATTTTTAACACTCCCTAGAACGAACTCTTATGTTTTTTTTTTAGCCTTGAAGAGTTTCCTCTCCAATCCTAAATCAAGGCTCTAGCCTAGACTAATTGATGCACCCTACAAACATAAAGCCTAGTTGATTTTAATTAATCATTAATTTTAGTGGTTGTCTTAAGTCAAAGGGAATTAAAGTGAAACCAATGATGTTTTAAAGAGACAAAAGAGAAGAGCATATAATGAAACTGAAAACAAACTACTTCTTCACAAATTTAGATTTGCAAATTTAAACTCTTAAACCAACTTTTCAAACTACTTTTTTTTTTGCTAAGATATTTTAACAGAAAACTCAAAACAATCTTTTGCTCGACTACGAGCTACTTATTGTCCTAATTCAATCGGCCAAGAAATTATGAACAGATTATTTTTCCTGATTATTAATGCCAACAACCAACTACTTAACCAAACAAAGAAAGTGGAATCTAGATTTTTTTTTATTATGCTTCCAAAACAAGAAATTTTAAAATGTATTATTTTCTTCTTTTTTGAAGCAAAAAGGAAAAAATAAAGACAAGACAAGACCAAGAAATGACTTCTGGCCCACCGCAAACCACGGGGAGTCACTAACAAAACCAAAGAGGCAGATCAGAACAGACTCACTATCTTGTCTAAAAACTGAATAAAGAAAAATGAAAGAACAACTTTAAAAAAGAAAATTTAAACTGAAGTCAAATCTAAGCTACAGACTGTTATAACAGAGACCAAGAATTGATCAAGAAAACCCCTAGGAAGTACCACTTCTGATAGGGAAGAGGATGACTACCCCTTATAAAATAAAAACTCTCAACACAGGCACTCTACTGACACTTCAACATCCAATGTATGTATGCGGGTTGTCCAAAGGTAGGGTGCATATGTATGCCTGCAGGCTCACTGCAAGCCACGTACACCTCTGTAAATTCTCAAGAATTAAAACTAACAATCCATCAAACTAGGAAGGGAGTACTGGTATTGAAAACCAGAATCCCTTAAAGACATAGAAACTTACTTTGATAAAGAAAATGCAAGGAGAATTTTGATAAAGAAAAGTTAATCTGAGGTTATACCTAGGCTACAGACTGCAACAACAGAGACCAAGACTAGAACAAGAAAACCCCTGAGAAGGATCACTTCTGACAGGGAATAGGATGATTGCCTCTCCTTAAAAGAAAAAACATTTATGAACTCAAGCACACTACTGACACTTCAACAACCAGCGTATGTACGTGGGTTGTCTAAAGGTAGGGCACGTATGTACGTCTGCAAGATAACTGCAGGGCACATACACCTCTGTAACTTCTCGAAAAAGAAAACAGCAGTCAAGAAATCAAAGCAGGGAGTACTGGTATGGAAGACCAGAATCCCTACAAACTCAGACTCTTGTTGAAACTCAAAAAAAGGTAATCAAACCAATTTAAAATACCAAAAAGTATTCCCAAAAAACCCTAGAGATCTTTGTTGGGTATGTGTTATATTCTTTGCATGTGTGTGTGTGTGTGGGTGCGTCAGATATGACAACTGTGTTT
>SNQJ01S0189610.1:19717-33156 GCA_010110895.2 Picea sitchensis | reverse complement strand
AATTTTGAATATATTTTTTTAAATGTATTTTTGTCTTCATTAAAAAATATATATTTGTGAAGATTTTATCTTTTCTTTTTATTTATTTTTTAATGTAAATTTAAGAAAAAAGAAGAAGAAGTTAGTAAATAAAATTTCAAGTGACCATTTATGATTCAATTTTGGGTTTTTTATTTGTGTAGAGATTTGTTGTCAAGGCCACATTTTGAATTAGGCCGTAATTAGCTGTAATTTTAACGTTTAGAAAAAACATTTTTCTTTAGGTAGCTTCATGTTTTTATTTAGGTGTTGATTTTAAGGTTTTTATAAGCAACTAGTTTGTGTTTTAAAGCCATGCTTGACAAAAGTTGTAATTTTGACCCGGTCAGAAAAAGTGGTGTTATCTATAGCACCACGTTTTGATTTGGGGGTTGATTTTAGAGTTTTTTTGAGGAACCATTTTATCCTTTAATCCCATGCTTGAAAAAAGTTGTAATTTTAACCCAATTACAAAAAATGGTGTTACCGGTAGCACCACTTTTTGATTTGGGGGTTGATTTTAAAGTTTGTTTGAGAAGCTATTTGATCCTTTAAGCCCATGCTTGAAAAAAGTTTTAATTTTGACCTCGTTAAAAAAATGGTGCTACCGGTAGCACCACTTTTTGATTTGGGGGTTGTTTTTCATGTTTTTTATGCAAAAATATGGGTTTTAACGGCTAGAGTTCTCGTTTTGAGGTCACAATTCTCATTAAGTTGGTAACTATGTTTCTTGTAGACCAAAACAAATATCAATCAAATTGCTCCCAAGTTTCCTTAAGAGTAGTTTGTTGGAATTGCAGAGGTTATCCTTGGAGGCGGGGACCTGGGTTAGGACCTATCGCGAAAGATAGAGACATAATTTGTCTATTGGAAACACATGAGCATGAAGGGTGCAAGACACCTATGTTTGAAGGGTATGTGAAGATGGCAATGTAGAACAAAGTAGCTGAAAATGGTAAAGGACACAGGGGTATCATGGTCTTAGTGAAGAGAAAAAAAGGTTGTCTCATTCAGTTAGAAAGAGAAGACTCAAATAAACAATTCATTTGGTTTAAGATATCAGAAAATGGTAACACCATCAGGATTGCAGCATGTTATTTTGCCCCACAAGTTTCAAAAACTTACACAAAGAGGGGGCTTGACCACAAAGACCCCTTTGCAGCCTTAAAAAACGATATTGTTGCGTACTCTCAACTAAGTGAAGTCCTTATAGTGGGGGATTTCAATGCTAGGACAACATGTGAACAAGCTAGTATTCTTCATTGCAAGGAAGACTGCAACCCCATTTGGCTCACAGAAGAAAGAAATCGTCAGTGGACACGAGTCTCAGAGGACAACAAAAGATGCAACTTTTTTGGGGAACAATTGCTTACTTTATGTGGGGCATTTGACTTAATCATTTGTAATAGGTTGACTAGATGGGTGAATTCTAGCAATTTCATCTGCAATACCTACAATGGAGCAAGTGTAGTAGACTATGCAATTTGTTCACATGACTTATGTGAGAAAATGGATGAAGTTTTGATTGGTGAACAATTGTGGGAGTTGAAATCTGATCCTAAACCAATCTATTTAATTCTAACTTTGGTTGAATAACAACAACATGGGAATAAAAATCAACACATTCAACAACCTCCTTCAAAGGGCAGAATAATGTTGACTCAAAAAAACTATAACACCTTCAAGATAACGCTAAAGAGGTTGTTTAACAAGGAGAAAATCTTGTCCCAAGGCATTCATAGCCATGTGCTAACATATTTAATTCAAAGCACACTTACAAAATGCAAAAGAGCAAAAATAGGAAGTCTGAAACAAACTGCTTTCCGGTTAATGTTTGGTTTGATGAGGAATGCAAAACAACAAGAAAAACTTTGAAAGATTCAAGCCAGAAAGAAATAAACATAAAAGCTTACAAGCAAATTGTAAGAAAGAAAAAAGTTGATTTCATGATCTCAAGGAGGGAGGAACTAATCTTCTTGGGGAAAAATAACCCCAAGTTATTTTGGAAGGAACTCCAAACGAAAAAATAAACAAACTGAAAATAATATTACAACCTATCAATGGTTCGAGTATGCAAAGCAGTTGTATGAGCAATATCCTAAGGTGGACCCCCCCCCTTTGGTCCACACTAATACTAGGCTCTTCACCATGAAAGAAATTGAGGTGGGTATCAAAAAGTTGGGTGTTGGAAAAACAAAAGATCTAGTTGAACTCCAAGCAGAATATCTAAAGTGGGGCTAAAAAATTATTGCACTCACATTATGAAAATTTTCAACAAAATCATTCAGCAGAGATTCCCTACAAATTGGACAACGAGCCTAGCAATACCGTTTTTCAAGAGTGGGGATGTCAACAATCCCCCCAACTATAGGACCATAATGATAAACCCCTTGTTTGCAAAGTTATTTGGAAGTATGCTAGAAAACAAAATCAACAAGTGGGCGAAAGAAGGGGATAAGCATGGTAAAGGGCAAGCAGGTTTCAAACCTAAACACTCAACGATTGATCACGGTATAACTATAAGGCACATCATTGAAAAAGTGTGGGAGGAAAAGAGGAAACCTTTTGTTGCTTTGTCGATTTCAAAATTTTTTTTGACACAGTCCCTAGAGATAAGCTTTGGCATAGAATGGAGGAACTTGGGGTTCCTATACATCTTAGAGAAGTCGTCCATAGGCTATATGAGGAGGTTAAAGTCAAAATCAGAACGTCAGCTGGTATCTTCGAAAGTTTTAGGAGCGATATAGGGGTTAAGCAAGGGTTCCCATTGTCCCCTACCCTTTTTGGTTTATATATAGACAAACTTGAAGAGTGGTTAAACTCACAGGAGGGTGATGGTCTTGAAGAGTGGTTAAACTCACAGAGGGTGATGGTGCTCTTTTGTGATATTTGTGATAAGGTTTCTTTTGTATGCAAATGACCTTTATTTTGATTGCTAAATCTGCTATTGGGTTGAAAGAACACTTAACTTCCCTTGAGCATTTTTGTAGTAATACAGATGCAAGTCAATACTAACAAGATGAAAGTGGTGATTTTTCTAGCAAAAGAAAACATAAGCAACATAAGTTCCACTTTGAAGGCAACACTCTTGAAGAAGTGGCGATTACAAATACCTCGAATTGACTTCAACAAAATCTGTTGGGAAGGTTGCAGAAAGAAAGAACTCAGAGGTTGGAAATAGTTCCATGCTTTTCAAAATAGGTGCAGTGGAAGGTGAGCTATGGGATTGGAAGATTATGCAAACTCTCTTTGGGCTTTAGTGATCCCAGTGGTTCTATATGAGCCAGAAGTATGGGCCAACAACATCCGACTTATGGAAGCAAATTGAGAAGATTCAAACGCTTGATCACAAACAAGTTTAAAATTAAAAGTTTAGTCCCTTATGATATCATGTTGAATGAAATGGGGCTACTCTTGAAACACCATGGTGCCTCATAAGATATCTAAAAAAATTGAGCAAATGGAAGATGCCCAGTGGCCTAAGGTCGCCTTCTCAATGATTATATTGTGCAAAAGAAAGAAGACGGGGATGCGACAAAATATTAAATGGCTTAATAAATGGGATATCCATTTGAACAGGTGCCCCTAACAATAAAGAGATAAAGGCTTTGTTATTGATAGGTTCCATAAACAAACTTGGGATAAAGGGCTCCGGAGAAAGAAAGAGTATTATATTGAAGAGTTTAACCTCACATACAATCATCATCAAAAAGCATACATAGGGGCCAATATATCTTGGAGAGCCAAAATGCTTATTGCCCAATTAAGAACTTAATTCCCATCAACTCCAGAAACTGGGCTGGAAAAGACCAAAAGAAGCTTGGGAAGAAAGGGTGTGTGTTTTGCACCTCTGAAAAAGTGGAAACAGAAAAACATTTCATTTTAGAGTGAAGCCTTTAAAGACAGTAGGGACAACTATATAAGTATCTTGGACAACTAGCTCTTAGAATAACTTCTTCAACTAGGGACAATGGAGAAATTGCTCATAATCAAGTTGAACAGGAAAAAGGGCTGAACTACATAAATCAATAAAAGAGGCGGTTCATTCCATAGGCTATTGTTAACCTAATGGACGTTAAAATCATTTCTTCTTCTTCTTCTTATGAGCCGCTACTTTTTTCACCAAGTTGAAGAAAACCGTGACCAAGTGGCAATAAGACTCTATTTGAATGGCTAATCAAATACTTTGATAAATAATTTTAAATATTTAAAAATAAAAATTATAAGGTATTACATTATAAAATGTCCAAAAATTTATGGTCAACCTATAACTAATACACAGTAAACGGAAAATCGAATGTTATATACCTGTTGGGCAGCAGGTATAATATAATAAGCTTTTCATTGTTGTTTTGATATGCATTTACATCCCATATAAAAGGATCAAATAAAAAAATATCAATCTTCAACAAAGATATCAAATCAACAAAAGGTTTAAATAATACATATTCATAACAAAGAATGACATGCCTTAGTTCCTCCCAAGTAAATTTGGAAATAGAGTGTAACTAGATGGGATTATTGAACTAGTTAGAGTGTCCCAACAATTGTCAATTTACTACAAAACCATTGTCAATTTGCTATAATTATTTTTTGTCTTTATTAAAGAAAATTCAAAATCATTATTAAAAGGTGTATATATATATATATATATATATATATATATATATATATATATATGTTATCTATATCATTTTGTTTTTCATCTTAACTATTATATTTTTACTAATTTATTTCATTTAAAAAGAAATTCAAAATTACTATTAAAAAAGAAATTACATATATGTCATCATACATAATTATATGTATATCATTTTATATTAATCTAGTAGTACACTTTCATTGATGATGATTATGATTATGATTAACATCCACTGAGACCTACTGGTCTATTGGACCTTAAGAGGGTAAGGCGGATTACTTGTGATTCTTAGAATTTTGTTGCAGTTCTAAAAGCATTAAGAGAAGTCACATCACCATCTTGTTGAGTTAACAGTGTTAGGCTGGTGGTAGTGTGATCAACATTTTGGAAATGAGATCTAATATGGGTATAGGTCAGACAATCTAAGAGAAAGTGCTTTTCATTTTCATCCCTTCTTAGTGTCACAAAGGTGACACACTTTCATCCTGCATGGCGTTTTAGGAATTGGACCAACACCCAGTTTCACTATATAGCTCGTGAGACCTATTTATTCTAGCAATGCTTATTTTTTCTTTACACTTTGCAAAATAGATAGATAATTTTGATCTTCTAGATTAGGTTGATTACATCTATAATACCTAATTTTCTTTTTTCCTCTAACTCTTATCACACCACATTTTTCCCAAATTTGATTTGACGCTTTTTTTTTTAATAGTATCTTTATTCTGCAAAATGATTTCTTTCCATGATTCCCCACAGTTTAGCCAAGACCGAGCCTTATGCCATCCTCGCTGATGGTGGTTATGACTTGATTTAGAAGCCAATTTTAGGTAGCCTCTTTTCTTCCATGTTGTTGTTTAACTTGTTCTATACATTAGGTATCTAGTCATAGCCATGCTCAAGAATGGGGGAGATGCTTGTTTCTACTAGAGAGATGGGATAGACTGATTTCTTTTAATTTTGAGATTATAGGTTATAAAATTCTTTTGTATTTGCTCATCTTTTCTCCAGATTCACGAGAGATACTATATCCTGCACTTCACATCCATAAAGAATAACAAAGTAACAAGAGTCTCAAAGAGGAATTTCTTCTTATCTCAACTCCAAAGTTCAAATGATGACAATTGTTTTCAAGCCCATAATAAGCTTTCCATCCCCAATAACTTTTCAATACTATAATTCCAATTGGTCTTGTGGTGAATATCAATTCCAAGATATTTGTACAGTCACTCTCCAAGTTGTTATGGCCATATACCAAGGTATCATAAAGGATTCATTGGATTTAATAATCATGACCTTAGTCTTACTACCAAGTATTAACAATATACCCATATTGGAGCAAAAATCTCGAGACTTTAGTTGAGCCAAGATCATGGGGAATCATTTTCATAAGAATGATATCATCGGCATAAAGAAGAAGATTGGATACCATACTCAAGGAGAGTAGGGTCGGCACAACCTAATTTTTCCAAGCATTCTTTAATTTATCAATGTATATGCCAAAAGGGTAGGGACAAGGGGACAACCTTTGTTTGACCTCGAGTATTGCAAGCACCTCTTTGGACTAACCCTATTTTTAAACTTAACAATAACGCTCTCATACATCCTTATTGCAAAGAAAATTTCAACTCTCGAGGCACTTTTATCTCTTTCCAACCTATTCCAAAGGTTTTTCCTAGGAACCATATGTCAAAGCTTTTCTAAAGTCAAACAACAAAAAGATTGGTTTTAGTGTTGCCAAACTCCTCTCAGAATGATCCTAAAGGTAACAAGATGGTCCATAGTTGAATGGTATCTCCTAAACTTGGCTTGACCTTTAGCTATATTTTACCGACTTTCTAGCCAAATGCTAATCTTCTTTCCAAAATAATTCCATAAAGTTTACAAACGGCTAATCATAATGGTCCTATAATTATGGGAATGCTTTATCCCCCATTTTTAAAAATAGGAACAATGAGTGGGGCTTTTATGTCTAGGGTTTAGGGAAGCCTTGTTTGATTGCTAAATTGAAGAGCTAGTATATGTGAGGACATGATTGGCCCTCTGATCTTAAAAATTTCAGCTTGGTAGCCTTCAATGTCCTTAGCTTTTCCCATTTATGCAGCTAACCCCTAACTCTATGTCATCTAAAGAAAAAACCATTCCTTGTAGGGACAATAGAATGGTGTCCATGGCATTAGGAACTCATAAAGACTTTTAAGGGAATCTCCAAATCATAAGGGAATCTCTATTATTTTCTTTAGTATTGTGTTTTAGAATCCTGTTCCGTAATCCTTAGATCCAACTTCCCATATTTGTGAAAGTTGTTCTTGCCTTTATTGATATAGCATATTTTTCCTTTTAATTAGGCTTTGTACATATTTATCTTATGAAGTTTTAAGGGCTCATTAGAAGCATCCCTAATGGATTCTAGCACCTTTACATTCTTTATCATACCAAGGGCTATTGTTCTATTATTATTTTTATGGGACACCAAAGAGAACTTGTTAATGGAAGTGGAAAGGGTAGTTGTAAAATTATGATAGAATTCTTCAATGTTGTCCTTATAAGTTAGAGTTTTAATTTACTATTTAAACTTTAAGAAAAATGTCAACTTCATTTTGTTAAAAGCACAAAATTGATTATCATAATTCTCTTTCAATGGTGCCCTATGCATGGAAAATTTTAGAATTACTGTTAGTTTATGATTAGAGTTAGGATTATGGTCATTTAAAAGGTAAAAGTTGTTATTTGGTTGGAAATGATGACATCGGATATCACATAATCATCTACAACACTACTACCTAGCCCATGAATACAGGTCATTTATTGAGTTTAGCCACTTCATTACTCCACTGCAAATCATTAGGTCTTGAGAGGCAGAGCTTCTTGACCAACTCAATACCAAGCGAATCCTCAATTAGGTCTTCAGAGCTTCTTTGCAACTATTAAATAAAACAAGGTCCTCATCTAGCCATATAAAGGATTATGGTTGGAGTCATCACTTAAAACATAACTTGTTTAGTTGCATTCTAGCATTAAAGTCTCCTAGTAGAGGATATTACCTTCATTTTCAAATTATAAATATCTTGTTCTAAATTATTATAGTGGGACAATTTTTTATCTAGATTATTTTCTTATAAAAGTAGAATTAATAGGTGCAAATAACAAATTGCTATATACATCTTTCTTAGCATTGGTGTCTCAAATTTATCCAAAGTGTGCTGATTAAGAGGGTCAATCTTATGAAGTTGAATGTGAGTGATAAATGTTTTTCTAATATAACAAGTTATGCCTCTCCTACCCTCTATGGTGGGATTTTTTGTCCCATGCCAACCACAAGACAAATCCTTCCCATGTTAGGGACCTTAGACTCCTCATGTTCTTAAGTTTCAAATAGACAGATAATATCACTACCACTCTGGGATCCAACTTATCATAGGACCTTGCACCATGGAAAGCCAATGACACCCCAAAAGGATCCTGTGTCCCAAATTCCTATTTATTATTATCCTTTTGGTCTCTATCCCTAACAATAGCTTTTCGATTTCTAATTATTGCCCATATTTTCCTTCCTTCCTAACTTTTTTTACCTTTGAACTTCCTCCTTAATTCAGCTTTGGTCTTCGGAATGAGGTCTTCATTTATAAATATTCCCAATCCTTTTAAGCTCAGAGATTTACTAAGCATACTATATTTGGTCATTACAACTTACTTTGTGACACATAATCACCTTATCTTTGTGATCAATTATTTTCTCCTAGCTTCCTTGCTTCTATGAGGTAGTTGTATCAATTTGTGATTTATTTTTAATTTTCTTTTACTATTGCCGTATCCTCCTCTCGTTGTTCTTTTATACCAAAATTATGAGGTTCAAGGCTCTTTTGTTACGCCTATGGTCCAATTCAATTAGCTTATTCATTTCCTTTGATGGTTTGATATCCAATTTGTTTCCATATTACTAAGGGTCAAATTGTTGGTTAGTTTTTTCTCTAGCTCTTTAACTTATCTCTCAAGTTGTGATTTTCTTTCAACCCTCATTCTTGGGTTGATTGTTTATGTTTTTCCATTTCTGAATTCTATCCTTCATTGTCCCTAATTCACTCTGAACCCTAAGAATCTATCCTCATTTGGATTTTGAATGGTATCTTTAATTTTTTATCAATCATTGCTTTAGCTCTATTTTGAGTTTTACGCCTCTTCTTCAATTCTCTTTTTTTCTAATGTTTCTAACTCTATTTGGATTTTGCAGATTTTGGCATCTCTCTCTTCTCTCTTTTTTTTTACTGATTCCATATAATTGTAAAGGATCTCTAGGGTGATTTTTGGGGGCCTCCCCTTCTTAGGGTGAGTTTTTGGAATAGGTGGTGGAGTGCTCGTATTGAAAAGAAGAGAAAAAAGATGTAACAATTATTATTATGGACTTTCAAATCAATTTTTTTTTTTTAACTGTAACGGGTATGGGATTTATTTATCTGAAAAGAAAATGGGTCTTTTCCAAAGCGACCCCTAATACAATGCAGTTTTCTAACTGCTACTGCTTTTGATTTACAACATTCTCAGGGAATTTGAACAAAACTTTCGTTGTTTACAATTACCAATCCTTTCATGAGTGAGTTGCCTTTGTTCGCCATCTGATCAGCGTCACTGTTTGACTTTCTTAGAATATGATAAAACTTGCACGTGTTTAAGTCTAGGAGAACTCTCTTCAATCTGTCCAAGGTTTTGTTTAAGCTGGCGTTGTTGAACCGTGCCTCCGTGTTTAAGTTTTTTATTATTATTTCTGAATCTCCAAAAACTTGAAGGTCTTTGACTCCTTTTTCTCTGGCAATAAGGCAAGCTTTGATAAGCCCTAGTATCTCACCTTGATTGTTGGATTTCTGACCTAATCCCCAACAGAAACAATCTTTTGTAGACCCATCCGGGGAGAAGATGACCCCCCCAGCGCCAACGGCACCAGGGTTTCCTTTGGACGCCCCATCAAAGAAAATTGTGGTTAAGTTTTTAGACCGCCACCAAGACTGGAATTTGTCATCATCAACTCTTATACGCCAATCAAGTTTGACTGTTTGTGGGGAAAGGAGATGCTTACACGGAAAAGGCACAAGAGGGCTTAGCCACCTCTTTTCCTCGGGCAGTAACGAAGGATCCTCTTTAAAATACTGTTGTTGGGCCGCTTCCAGAAGGAAGGATTTAGCTTTTGCAACTACTTGCAACGGGGAGTGCCGCAACTCTTTGAAAATCAGTTGATTGCATGCCAACCAAAGCTGCCAACATACATATTTGGGAATCGCTGTCCAGATTTTGCGCCATAATGATTTGGAGGGGATTCGCTGGGGGTAGAAAAGACTCCAAGAGGCAAAGAGTTCCGCAACAGAATTCTGGGGAGGGATTGAAATCTGAAAGTCCTGTAGAATGAGACCCCAAACCTCTTTAGCAAAAATGCAATCCATGAATAGGTGCTGGGCTATTTCAGAATTATTGTTGCATAACACGCATCTGTGAGGTCCCACTATTGTCCTTTTCTCCAGATTATCTCATGTTATAAGTTTATTGTGCACCAGGGTCTGGAAGAAGAAGTTCACCTTTGGTATGGCTAGAGGTTCCCAGACGTTTTTCTAGAAAGCTGGAGTTTGACTGTTGTTTCTTGAGGCCTGCAATGCTCTATATCCTGCTGTTGTGGTGTATACACCTGTCTGTCCCCATCCCCAACTATCTTTCATGGTTCTATTGACAGGGGCAGCGTCCTCCAGCAGATCTACGAGCATGGATTGTTGCAGAGATAATCGGGCTAGGACTCCATGAAAATCCCATCCTGCCCAATCTCCACGCTGATCCCATTTCGAGAGGTCATATAAGTTGTTAACTCCTGCTCTCTCCATCCAGTCTCTGAGATCTGTTATATCCACGTTTTCGGCCAGAGATTCTCTCCCCATGATGCTATCAAGCCACAGATGCGTACGTTTTCCATTGCCAGGTATTCTGTAGACCGATTTTTTGAAGAAATTGCTGCTTTTGCAGCATAATTTCCACACCTGCGTACAATTTACTGTGCTATCACTTTGGAGATTGCTGAGAGATTTGTTGGGCCTGTATTTTGCTCGCAGAGTAACACTAACCGGATGCGTGGGCTCGTGGATCAACGTCCACAAAATCTTTCCTCCCAACGTTAAATTGACAAGTGCAGGGTCTCTAATTTGCAGCCCGCCCTCTGCCATGGATTTTTTAACAACTTCCCAGTTCACCAAATGCATTTTATTTTCGTTGCCCTTCCCTCCCTGCCACAAGAAATCTCTGAGAAGTTTGGAGATCTGCTCCATCACGTATCTTGGTGCGAGAAGAAAAGTTGCTTGGCAGATTGGAAGCGCAGACAACAAGGATTTGATTAAGATGACTTTGCCTCCCTTAGTCAACCAGTAGCCTCCCCGCGCAACAATTTTGGATTTGATTTTAGATATGATATCGCTCCAAAGCGATATTTTGTTGACGCCAGAAATGATGGGAAGACCGAGATACTTAAACTTGTCCCAATTTGCTTGGCCTTTGAACCCGAGGAGAGTGGTGATGCTTGTGAGTTCGGGCTGGCTTATATTCCAGCTGAAGACTTCGCTTTTGCTCTCATTGACTAAAGCTCCCGATATTCTGCAATAATTTCTAAGGACTGAGTCAAAAGCTTTGGCTATTCTAATGGAGACTCCCCCGAGGAGAAGGGAATCGTCAGCAAAGAGTGCGTGGTTCAGAGGTTCTGCTCCAATGGAAGATTTGAGACCCGGAATGTTGCCAACTAACCTTTCAGCAGTGAGCTTTTGACTAAGGGAGTCAGCCATTAAGATATACAGGAAAGGGGAGAGAGGGCATCCCTGCCTGATGCCTCTCTGAGCTTGGAAAAAATTGGTTGGGCGACCATTGACTAGAGGGGAAATCCACGGATTGTCAATGCAGGCTTTAATTAGCTGGACAAAGTGAGATGAGAAGCCGAAGGAGAGAAGAACATTGCAAAGGAAAAAGCGATTAACTCTGTCAAAAGCGTTCGCCATATCTAATTTTATCAACATACCTTTCTCTTTCCGCTGCTTGCTTGAATGTATTGTCTCCTGAACTTGGATTACATTGTCCAGTATGTGCCTACCTTCCAAAAAACCACCTTGAGGATTGGAGATCAGTCTTTTTAGCAGTGACTTGATCTGGTTTGCTATTAGTTTAGCTAGAATCTTATAGGATGTGTTACACAACGATATGGGCCTGAATCTTGCAAATGGATTAGGGTTGGAGTCTTTGGGGATTAAAGCAAGGTATGTGGAGTTGGTTCCTCCACCTACCTTGGCTTTTTTCATAAACTCTCTTATCATTTTATGGAGATCATCCTTGATAATATGCCAGGAAGATTTGTAGAAGTGGATTGTGAATCAGGCCCAGGTGCCTTGTCTGCATCCATGGACCAGATAACATTAATGATTTCTTCCTCAGTAGTTGGTCTACAGAGTATTGTGTTGTCTTCAGGACTGATGAGAGAAGGGATATTAGAGAGGAGGTCAACAACTTCCTCGTCATTGCTTTGAGTACCTTCTCTGTATAAATTCCTGAAATGGGTTTCTGCGGCAGCTTTGACTTGGTTGAAACCTTTGCAGACTTGGCCATCCACTATTTTGATTTCTGCTATATGATTCCTGGACAATCTCGCTTTATATTGCCGGTGGAAAAAGGAGGTGTTCTTGTCCACAGCCTTCAGCCAGAGACTTCTGGATTTGAGTCTCTAGTATTCTTCTTCCTTTCGAAAAGATTGATATGTGGATCGTCGCGCTTTTATTTCTTTTTCCAACAACTCTACTGTGATATCTTTGCTTTCCATATCTATTTGCAGGGTTTGCAATGACTGCACTGCTTCTCTTCTTTGTTCAGTAGGAGTAGGGGTTGGTTTCTTTATCCAGTCCTTCAGAGCTTGTTTTGTAGCTTTCAACTTTTGCTCCCATACATAACTTGAGGATCCAGAGAAGGAATTGGCCCATGCTGTTTTCACTATCTCTAAAAAACCATCTCTCTCGATCCATAGAGGGTTGAATCGAAAAGGAATAGGGCCCAGGTCTTCTTCTTATTCCAGGAGAAGTTGTATTGGCTTATGGTCTGAGGTAAGTTTAGGCAGGATTTTGGTGATGATGATCTTTTTGTTCATCATTATGGAGCTTTGCACCAGGAATCGATCTAATTGAGCATAAATATGGTCTGGTCCCACCCTGTTATTGGACCAAGTATAAATGCCTCGAACATGATTGAAGTCTAAAAGATCCCAAGACTGTGTGAGCTCCTCTACCTTGGCCAGCATGGGGTCTCTGTTGCTGGAGCCCCCCCTCTTCTCTTTTGCTTTCATTACAATATGAAGATCCCCAACTATGATGATATTGCTGGGAGAAGCCTCCTCTAAAAAGGCAGAGAGAGAGTTCCAACATTCTCGTTTTTCAGTGTAGGAAACAGGTACATAAAGATTGAAGAGAGAGATGGACAACTTACTTGCATTGTGCTTCAGTTCCGTGAAAATCCAGTGCTGGGTTTCATGATGCTTATTCAGATGGAATAGGTCTTCGGTCCAAAGAGTTTCCAACCCTCTAGAGGTTCCCCTTGAACTGACTTCTTTGCCTGATATTTTATTCCACTTTGAATCGCTGATCTCTAGAAGGGCTTGCCCTTCTATTTTGGTCTCTTGGAGCATGAGAATATCTGAGGGATCTGCTTTCAAAAGGTCCTTAACTGCTTCTATTTTGGAGGGATTCCCCAGTCCTCTATAGTTCCAAGAGACGAGATTCAT
>SNQJ01S0189610.1:2089-14941 GCA_010110895.2 Picea sitchensis | reverse complement strand
TCTTGGTAAAAGCTTTCACTTTCATAAGAAGGTTGGTTGCTAATGCTTTTTGCTTCCAAGACAAAAAACACCTTAGCATCTTCATCACTGTCTCCATAATGATCAAATAAAGGAGGAGCCTCGAATGACATACCAAGAGGTATTTTCTGCCCAACATGAGAAAACTATTCTTCATTACTAAACACAGGCTGCCTTTCAAGATTCAATCCAAGAAGCAATATCTTATCATCATCATATGAGTCAAAAATAGGCTGCTCATATCTAGGTTTTTTAGAGACAGGGTTACAGAGAATATCAGCTTCCAGAATAGACTCAATTTTTGCACTTTCCTTACTGAGACAACAAACACAGTTTTCATCTGATGCAGATGAACGGGGAAGAGAAAGAGTTGATTCCTCATCCAAGGTATCTTCTTCATTCTCACAACCTTCATAAGAATCAATTATATCATGAACACGGTCTTTATACTCCTCACAACAGTTACGACAAATTAACTCAAAGGAATAAAACCTTTGACAATGAATATTGAAAACTGCATGAAACTCTTCGAGTGAAGAAACGCTAGAAAGCTCGAGAGAGTGATACCAAATACGAGCATCTCCTTGAAGAGAGTACACTAACAACTTCATACATATGTCTTCATGTTGGATATCAAGTTGCTGCATCAAAGCATGAAATCCTAGAACATGTTCAAGAGGGTTGTCATTCTCACCTTCATAAAATCTTGGCAGCAAATCTTGTCATTCATCAATTTGAGGCACAGGATGTGGATAACTAGCTATGGCTGAAAAATTTAGTGGGGCAAACCTCCTGGCCAGGATAGCCTTCATAGCCATTTGATTTGTCTCCTTTCAGTGGAGTCACCAACAGATTTTGCACAGTAGAGTCGCCATGGTAAAAGATAAGCAGTCAGAACAATGTGTCCAGCTTCAGTTCACCATCTAAAACTGGATCTCTTCGTTGTCGTTCTCCCAGGGAAGATATCTTCACTTATGTCCACGGCAACGGCGCCATTAATGTTATCGCTCCAAGAGTCACCCCCAGACTGCAAATGGGAGTAAGCCTAGTAACATTAAATTTATTTCAAGTAGGTTTAACGTCGGGGGTCAGGACAAGACTACAAAGAAAGGAAAAGATAACAGAGGTTGTTGCATATCAGTCCTCGACCGTTGGGCTATAGAGTCATAAGTATCGTGCTTAATGAAGGCATTTAAATTGCTTATTAGACAAAGGATTTATATGGTGATGAGGATAAGGAAAACAGAATGTGTCTAAGTGATAAACGATGAAACACGGGCAAGATGACAGCAGATCCTCTACCGCCTCAGGAATCCATAGATCAAAGATGCTACATCCAGACAAGAAGAAGAACAACAAGCGTCTGAGTGATAAACGATGAAAGATGGGAAAGATGACAACAAATCCTCTACCGCCTCAGAAATCCATAGATCAAAGATGCTACATCCAGACAAGAAGAAAAACAACAAGTGTCTGAGTGATAAACGATGAAAGATAGGCAAGATGACAGCAGATCCTCTACCACCTCGGGAATCCATAAATCAAAGATGCTCATCCAGACAAGAAGAAAAACAAAATTGAAACTTAGAAGACGATCTGATAAAAACAACTCGAAGGAATCTTCAATAACATAATATTTTACAGTCCATGCCTCTCAGGATTACAAACTGAAAAATATAGTGCCCTGCTCCTAAAACTCTCTCGGCTCTCCAGCCTCTGAAGCCCCCTTTTGCTTCGTTTTGATCTCCTGTTTTTATACTCAGAACGGTGGTTAACAGCCAGAAATGTGATCTGGCCATCCCATCCAAGGCTTTTCGCCTGTGCATCCTTCTACCAAATTGCACGTGTTTCCTCATGTCAAACACAAGCTCAGATCAGTATGGGCCTGCAAGAAGAAACCGTCCATCGTGGTACCTTGGGCTGACAGTTCTGTCTCCTTGGCCAGAGCTTCCATGCCTTCTATTTATGGACTGAGCTGAGGTTTTAGCTACTAGTCCTTGTTCATTAACTGAATCCTCCTCGGGATCGAAGCACGATTGGACGACTAGCGGGCGACCACGTGTTGTTGTTGGATTGGGCGCTAAATAAGCATGTGATTTCAAGACCATCAAAAGCAGTTTGGACCCACACCGCTTTTGGGCCCGAAATGCACCATCTTCCGCCACGTAGCCTCCCCGCAATACCGTGGTTTGTATTTCGGCCTGCTTTTGGATTTTAACACCTGTGCAGCTTGCGACGCCGAAATGACTAGTGGTCCTTGATCTGGCCGCGATCTGTGATCTGGGGCGCGCCTGCTATTTTAGCGCCCCCACTAAAATTTATCCGCCCACCAACTATGGAACTCCTTCAACCTCGCTAAGAGATGGCGCCAAACTGAACTGCGTAGGGGATCTTCGCTGCTATAAACTGCACCCACCGGTGCCTGTGCTCATGGTTGTCGCTTGTGACCCTGAACAACTTCATGTGATAACAAGTCGTAGCACATAGAAATCCGGTATCACTACATTTGTGATATGGTGCAGAGGGGAGTTGTAAAGCACCAATATGTTGGCACAGATGAGCAGGTTGCAGATGTGTTAACTAAGCCTCTGTCCCGTGTAAAGTTTGAATACTTTCGAGACAAGCTTAGTATAGTCCGAAAGGACCTCCATTCAAAGGGGGAGTGATGTTGATGATACTATGGTATCCTGACCAACAGCGAGTAGCTCAGTTAGGATTTTATACCCTAGGGAACTGATCATCCCTGGACAGATCCCGAAGGTCCGGTAAGGACGGTTTGTCAAAGTACATGTGCATGTATATGTCAGTTGTGGTCAGTAGTGATAGCTTCGTTAGGATTTTTATAATCCTAGGGAATCCTATGATTCCTGGGCAGATCCCGAAGGTCCGGTAAGGACAGTCTGTCAGAGTACCACGTGGTAGCTCCGTTAGGATTTTATATCCTAGGAAATCTTATGATTCATGGGCAGATCCCTAGGGTCTGTTAGAGTACCACAAAATGTTGTTGTTGCACCTGCCTCATTTTGTTGCCATATGTTGATGATGTTGTTATCTCAGCCTCATGCTGATGATGTTGATGATGTTGTTATCTCAACCTCGTGTTGATGTTGTTATCTCAGCCTCATGCTGGTGATGTTGATGATGTTGTTATCTCAACCTCGTGTTGATGATGTTGTTATCTCAACCTCATGTTGATGATGTTGTTGTCTCATCCTTTTGTTGTTGATGTTGCTCTAGCCTCGTGTTGTTGATGTCGGTGTACCAGCCTCGTGTTGGTGATATTATTATTCTAGCTTCAAGCTATTGATGTTACTTCAGCTTCATGCTTAAGATGATGATGATGATGACATTCCAGCTTCATTCTGTGAATGATGATGATGATGCTATTCCAGCTCCATGTTGTAAAATATGATGATGATGCTATTCCAGCTCCATGTTGTGAACGATGATGTTAATGATGATGAGAAAAACTTCCGATGATTTATAGATATGCCAATCAGTGTTCTGGATGTTGATGATGTTGTTGCCCTCTCTCTCTCCTGATGATGTTGTAGAATACCCTTTTTGTTAAGGGGGAGTGTTGAAATATTGTAACCACGAAGAATATTCTAAATATAATTGAGTTATTTTTATATAGATCAAATCCCCTTTTGTGGATTGATCATGTCGGGACTTATATATGACCAAATCCCCTTTTGTGGATTGGTCAAACCCTAATTAAATGGTGCTAATTGAGAAGTCGGCCCCTAGGGCTAATTAATGTGGTTTTAGCCACTAATTGAAGAAGTCGGCCCAACTTGGTGAAGAGGCACAACCCTATCGCCTATCAGCTAGTATAAATAAGAGAGGATGATGCCTCATTCTCACACTCACTTAGCCACTCATCTAGTGCGCAAGTTTTGGAGATAGTTGCAGTTGCCAAAAGAAGGAGAGAGAGGCGCATGCTCAGTCTTGGTTATTCTTGGTGGTCTTGTCTTTTATCTTGGCATTGTATTGGCAATCGATATTAAGGAAGTTTTTGTTGGGTTTTCTCCCCCATGAGGGTTTCCCAGGATAAAATGTTGTGTACCTTGTGATTGTGTTTTTCTCAGTGATCCTGTTTATGCTATTATTGTCTAGTAAATTGAAAGGAACTTAATAGCAACTCTAAATTTAACAGTAAAAGCAAGCTAAACTAGCAACTAGTGTTCTACTTTGCAAAAAAGGAAAACTAAACTAAAGTTGTGATTTGTTTTCGCTTATTCTTTATATGTGAGATTGTTTGAAATTTAAAGAAAAAGAAAGAGAACTAAATGGAAAATGCTCCAAACCACAACACCAACCCCCCCAAGGGGAAACACAAAGTGAGGCCTCCCTTGGCTCACTTATTTTATTAGCTCGGTTACAATGATCTCTTGAAGAGACTTGGGATCCTTATAGGAATGGATCAAAAAAGGTTTACAATCTTTTTGGAAGTTTTGTACAAGTATAAGATACTTCAAGGGGTTCTTGAGGCTTCAAATCTTCAAAATTTGGGCAGTGTTTCCTCTTGTCTTTTTGTCAAACCTGCAAAAACAGCAAGTTAATTGGGGCAAAAGATGCCCAAAATGCTATTAGAAGACCCTACAAAAAAGTGTTAGTCAATGTACAAAATTATAAGAAAAATAGCTAAGTGAAACTACAATAAAAAAAAATGGGAATTAGAGCTAAGTAAAACAAGAAATAAGAGGAATTTTCTCTATGATATTCCTTGTTGTCCCAAAACAGTAAGTAATATTATGGAGATGCCTAGATATGACTTTTAATCTTTTACAAATTGAAACTACCTTTAGCCTTGCAAGAATTTCTGAAAAGGAATGAAACTAAAAGTAGATTGCAAGCTAGATTAAAGAGTGATCTAATATACTTGCTTTACTATGCAAAGCAAAAGAAATCTTAAGATATTTCTTTAAAATGAAACTTTACTTTGCAAGTATTTAAAAGAACCCAAAAGAAAAGTTTAGATTTGTTTGAGAAGGAGATAAGAAGAAATGTTTTAAAGCCCTTGGAATGCTTGGGCAAAATGGAGTCTTCTTGGTAGAGGAACGAGGGGCTATGTCCTTATGAATCTTGAAGATGAAGAGGATGCAAGCAAGCTCCACCTCCCTTCAAGTATGAGATCCTACAAGCTTCAAAACACTTACAAACACAATGTTAAATAGTAGTATCCTTTACATGTGAAATCTAAAAAGCATGTTAATCAAACAAGAAAGCATGAATTCTTTGATTACATATGAGAATTAACAAGACTTAAAAATGCAAGCAAGCTTAGTAAATCTTGTTAAAAGAAGGACAGTTGATCTAAGACACAAGCAAGTTTAATAGATCAAAGCTACATCCAACAAAATGAAAGTAATAGATTGAAATAATTTCACCTCATAGATTGATACATGACAATGAGCAACCACACATGAGATCCACACCAAATTTGCTTCCAAAGCCTTTTCTTCCAAATGAAAAATATAGATACAATAGTGTTACAACCTCAAGCCTTCTCCCAAACTCCCACTAGCTTGTGAGATGAGTGAGTGCTTGGTTAAATAAAGAGAGGAGAAGAGAGCCCAAGTGAGGAGGGCGCACCAAGTGGAGAGGGAGGGTGCACCAAGTGGGTGAGAGTGTGAGCCAAGTGGTAGCCAAAGGGTTGCCACCTCTCCCCCTACTCCAACTCATGACAAGTGTGGTAAGAAGGGTGTAGGAGGGCGCCACCTCTCCAAGAGTGGGTGACCCCTTTTTAGAATGTGCCACCTCTCCAAGAGGGGCCGCACTTCTCTTTCTTGATCACTCAAAAATCAAAATAGCACATGCTTTATTCACCCACCAGGCCTCCACATGTGTCAATAAGCTTTTGTTTGCCTCTTGTGAGTGCCACATAGCCATTTAGGCTTTATTTGACCAAAAACATGTTAAAAGATGTTTCCGGCAACTTTGCTAAAATTTAGCATTTCTGAATTTTTATGTCTTTTTTGGCTTTTGAGAGTGAAATTACCTTTTTAGTGATTAAAATCACTAATTTCACTCACAAAAGTGGGTACTTAGGTAAAGTGGGTGCTCTAGGTTCAAAAATGAGCACCCCCAAGGCATATAATGCCTCCTAGTACCACTTTTTTAATACAACTTCAAATTACAATTAAAAATTTCCGTTTTACGGGAAATGTTTTATTAACTGAAAAAATTAAAAAATCTTAAGGCGGACTTAGCACATTTCCATAAAACTCTAGGAGGATGTTTAGCATGGTAATATACATTAGACACTAGGCTTAGATGATTATGATAAGGCCTAACCATGAGTATATACTCCAGCTTTGGAGGAATTGAGTGAAAAAACTTGAAAATTATAAATTGCTTGGACAGCAGAATATAATTAACAAATAAAAAAAACACTCTAGAGTAACAACTCATGTCTAAGTCTTAGGAGGCTAAACCTTTTACAAAATTCATCATGCAACACCTCTTATTACAATTCCCCGTAGGGTATGGAAACGTGGTAAAAAAGTTTAAAAAGGGGGCCATAATGGCCGGCTGGACTTCTAAACTCTGAATTTTCAACAAGTGATTGTTCAATCTTTGGTGGCTCATCTGTAAGTCCATACTAGTGCAACTTGGTGGATAACAATATCATTTGAGATCATCTAAGTCTTTGTCTATTGAATCTCAAGATGCAGAGGTGGAAGGTGGCCTCCAATTGGATGGTGTTGAAAATGGCATATGACCCTCTCAAGGTTTTCTTATATACATCTGGCAAAAGAAAAAGTTGAACATGAAGTCAAGGCAAGGAAACAAAGCACAATCCCAAGGACCCCTAGAGAAGGGAAGTCTTCCAAAAAGGTTAAAAAATTATCCTTTTATCAATGAATATCCAAGGGATGGGTGCAGCACATAAGAAGAGTGCAATTCATAGGTTAGTTAGTTCTCTCAATGTGGATTATTTTTGTTTGCAGGAAACAGTGGTGGCAAGTAGTGTGGTCATTGATTCACCGAAGGTGACCCTTAGGGAATGGGATTTTGTGACCTTGGATTCAGTGGACAGGTCAGGAGGATTAATCACTAAATAAGGTGTAGGTTACTCAGTTCTGAAATGATTCAATCTAGAATAAGAGTTGAACTTCAATCATTGAGTTTAGGTAACACCTACTCAGTTTTCAATATGTATGGGCAATATGGGAATAGGAAGAAATTCTGGAAGAAGTGCTTTGAGCAGAAAAGCTTAAAGGCGGGGAATGTCACAGTAGGTGGTGATCTTAATTTTACTGCAAACAGAGGAGAAGTATGGTGAAGGGATGGTAGGTTGGATTCCCTAACTGACTTTTTCATCCTTAAATTTGAAGAGGCCAACCTTTGTGATGTGGAGCTGGTTAAGATTCCTACATGGAGGAACAACCGATTAGGGGAAGATGGAATATCCAAAAGGATTGATAGGTTTTTTGTCTCTGATAGAATCATGACAGATGTAACCAAAGTCATATCTTGGGTGGGCCCTGAGGGAATATCAGATTACTCTCCAATTTTCCTTCAAATGGAAAGATGATTTAAACCTCCAGTGCCTTTTAAGTTTAATCACAACTGGCTGCAGGATGAAGGATACAAGGATATGGTTATAAGGGAGTGGGAGCATGTCAATCTGGCTAATGAAGAATCAACTATGTTGCAGTTTCAAAACTCCCTGAAAAATATTAAGAAACTAACCATTGAATGGGTGCAGGGAAAACAAAACAATGCCCATACAGATCAGCAGGCAGTGGAGGACTACACAGATTTATAAGAAAAATGCAAATGGTATTTTTAGTGAGGATGAACAGTTAACCTTGAAGAGACTGGAGGACTGAAGGAGGGCTCTCTTAAATTGGGAAAGTGCACAATAGAGACTCAAAACTGAGAAATATGGATTGAAAATGGTGATGAAAATACACAATTCTTCCATAACTTTGCAAATATGAGACAAAGTATGAACACAATCTGAGATATTCAAAATGCTGAAGGAGTTAGAGTAAAGAGTTTCCAAGAAATATCTGAGATAGGTACAGCTCATTTTCAAGCTTTGTTTAAGGATCCAAAAGTGACCAATATTGCTGAGATTGTAACAGTAGCTTCATTATTCCCAAGGTTTGTGGAGGACAACCAAAATGACCATTTGATAGACCCTGTGACAAGGGAGGAGCTGAAGGAAATAGTGTACTCATTCCAGAGAGAAAAAGTCCAGGGCCCAATGGTTGGCCCATCAAATTCTATACGAGGTTTTACGATGTTATTGAGGATGATTTGCTAGCAGTGGTAGAGGAAATGCCCAACTGACAGCAACAAACTGGATCACTGGTGATCAATGAATCTCGCTCATGGGGATTCTTTAAAGGTGCTTCTCAGTGTAATCCTAGAATATGAAGCATGGGGGGGTGTCTTTATTTGAAATCTTCTTATTCTATTCTTTCTCAATGGGTCTAGAAGAAGGGACTGACAACTGGGCTGAATTATCAGCTCTGACAACTCTCCTTCGAATAGCAATAGAGAAGAATGTGGGAAGCCTTCAGGTTTAAGGAGATTCAAAAATCACTGTGGATTGGGTATATGGAAAGTATTCACTGCAGAGTCCCGGGCTTCAAGCTGTCATGGATCAGATCTCACCTATAAAGAACAGGTATCATTTGCTTACATTCTCGCAAACCTTCTGTGAGCTCAATGCAAAGGCCAATTCCTTATCTAAAGCTGGAGTTCAATTGGAGAGCTCAATGCAAAGGCCAATTCCTTATCTAAAGCTGGAGTTCAATTGGAGACTAGTAAGATAAAGATAATGGAGAGAAAGAGAGCATAATCACTGATACCATAGATGATTTTAGGGGGCTAAATTTCACAAATGGCTAATTTTCCATGGTTTTTCCCAAAAAAGATTCACACTCCATTTTTAAAAACCATTGGCCCAAATTCCATAGAATAAAATTATTTTACCTTAAAAATTTTCAAACTTTATGGCAGAACTATATAAAATCCTTTGACTTGAATATTTTGGCTAAAATTATGACTAAACATTTTACATTTGGCATATTAAGGACTAGTAGTAAGATTAGCCCAGGTTTCTACTTCTTTAATATAAATTTCCATCCTTAAAATCATCCATGACTGATACACCTCTCTTCTCCTTTCTTTAGAATCTCATTGTTTTGCTGTCTCTTGCTAGTGGATATTGCTAGTTTGGGTGCTTTTAGACAGATAGGAGACTTCCACTTATTTGGCTATCTTGGGATCAGACTTTGAGTCTCGATATGTAAAGGCAATTAATTGCCAGTATAGTCATGGTTTTTGCTCCAGTATGGGTTGTCTATGACTCTATATAGCTGATGTAACTGGAGTCAGTCCTGGTGTATAAATCCTTTGGGATGGATAATTATGCTATATGCATCGGCATGAATACTGAATGTGATGCAAACTCATCTTTTTGAATGAATACATTACACCTTTTTTCTGTGGAAAAAAAACATGCACATATAATAAAATGTGTTGGACTTCAAAAACCACATACTTGAAAATTTGGTAGAGTAGAGTTTCAGAGTATCACCAAAAATTAAAAATAGCAGTTGTTGCCGAGATTTACCCCCGAAAGAATCCAAAATTAATGCAAAAGCAAAACATTAGTTACAGAAATAGTGGCCAACGAGTAAAAGATACAGTTTTCCCTCATTAGTCGATAATGCAAAGAGTGAACATTAATCTGTCTTCACTGATATTCGAGAGCAATAAATCGTATTGTCAAGCACTAAACTTTTTGAAAATAATATGAAATGTTTTTGAGACTGGAGAAACAACTAGGCAAGCTTAGGAACCTGCAGATGGAGTTTCAGTTGAGACTTTCCTGTTAGACCGAAACACCAATTCTGTAATAGCTTTCACAATGCAACTCTGATTAAATTAAACATGATTGCAACCAAGCCTAGTTACACTGGAATCAGATTAAGATTATCTCTTGATACCACCTATAGACCCAGTCCCTTTCAAGACAGTTTGGTTGGATCCTTTTGGATAGGGTCATTTGGAGAGTGCCCTGATCTCTGGGACTGATAAGAGTGAAGTCATAAACGGCTAGACCATGATGATGGAAACTCATAAGGCTGGTGTGGACCTCCTAAACCATGGTAAGGATGTGAGTGCTCAAAGCATGGATTTCTGTTTCAGCCCTGAACTTTGCCAGCTAAAATTCAACATTCCCTTGGCACAAAACTTGGGAAAAATACTAAAAATTGAAAAGCACTTGAAGTTTTCAACATAATTAACATCTAGATATATAATTAATGGCAGACTGCTTTTGTTTTTATTTCGGGGTTTGTCTTCTCAACTCAGTACCAGAGTGAGCAATTAAATTGGCCTTCTCAATCAACCCAATCTTTTGGCTCATACAGAGATGGATTGTGATATAAATAAAAAGAAGCCATTGTCACTAATCCAAAACATAAAAACAAAGAAAGAAAATTGCAACTGGATGGGCAGCCTCTCCTACCAGTGAAATGATCATCACACTAGGAGAATTGAGGTGCTATACAGCCTCGATGGGGTGGAGAAATCCATCAACACTTCATGTTTGTGTGTAGCTATCTCTGTTTGTAAAGGTGCATTGATTATGGACACTAGCACAGACCCAACTACTCAAGTTTGTGTGTATCTCTGTTTGTAACGGTGCATTGATTATGGACACTAGCACAGACCCAACTACCTAGGTTATACGCGGCCTCTCCCATCACTGAAATGATCATTGCACTGGGAGAAGTGGGGTGCTCTGTATCCTGGGTTGGGTTGGTTGGGGAAATCCATCAGCGCTTCATGTTTGTGTACAACCATCATATCACGTATGTTTATAATGGTGCATTGAACATGGACACTAGCACAAACCCATGTAAACCCAGGTCTGATATAAATCTGAGGTTGTTAAGCTCAAAGATGGACAAATAGTCCAGCATATCCTCCCAAGGGATTAGCTCAACCAGTTGTCGCCGAAGTTATTAGGCATTTGGCTAGTTCACTGAGGACAGGTGTCCAGTTAGAATCCCCAGGTAAGGCGCACTAATCTACACCAATGAGTTACTAGGAATCCCATCCACGAATGTGGGGAAGCATTGCTTGAGTTTCCCTGTAAGGTTTTCCTTAAAAAAGTCAGACATATCAAATATTGATGACTTATTCGAATTCAAGAGATGCACTGTGGAGCTTCACTAAGAGGTACATATTAGACCAGGTTTAGATGAGTCTGTGGTAGTCTTTAGTATTTAATAATAAGGAGAAGGGAAGAACAGCATACATACCAAGACACCTGACTTTGACAATGACTCCTTGGCTCTCTAGGATAGAATCGACATACAGCCCTGAGCCAGCACAGGTATCACACAGAACTACTCCTTTGGCTTCGCATTCCTCGCATCGAGGATTGTTGTCAATCTTGCGTTCACTCAAAGACAGCAACCCAACTGGCTTCTCAATTATCTCCTCCGGAACTTCCTTGTCATAGCAAAAGACAGACTCTAAACTGCGCTTGTGTTGCTTTGTGTCGACCCCTTTTAAACTTGTATTATTAATAGCCTGTAAAGCAAGCATTCAGAGATCAGCGAAACCATGGGATTCGGATCATGTCATGATCAAAAGCCCAGTATTGAGAGACGAAGAAACAAGACCTGGGCAGTGGATATGTGCCTTGGTATTGAGCTATTACTGAAGGTGCGTGAGATGACCTGTGTGCTACTTCTGTTATTTTTCGTATCAAGGAATAAGGGGATGGCATGGATGGATCCATGATTGAAGGATGAATATGCCCTTGTGACAATCCCAGTTAGGAAAGATCCTGTAAAGCTGCCCATCTCTCGAAATCCTTCACAATCCCCTGATGTACAAGGAAATAAAATGTACTGTCATTGGGGACATCGTCTGTAACATTGAACAAATCGCCCTAATGTTTGAACTGACGTGGTCTTCCCGTGGTCTTCCCTGTTGGACATCACATAGATCATAATTACACATTACTCACCTACAATGTTGGACTTCCATACTAACTTGGTGTTAGTTGGGTGGTTCCATCTTTTGAAGTAAGGATAATTTAAAAATTGAATAAGCAGCCATCAGGTTAAACCCTTTTTTTCAGTTTTGTTATTAAAATTAATTAATTCACCCACATGTTTAGACTACTTATTAGTTCTTGTCAAGGGAATATAGTAATGAGTTTGCTATTGATTTGATATTAATTTGCCTTGTATTTTAAATTTATGTGTGTAGTGTAATGTTTAACTTAATAAAACAAATATGTAGTGTAATGTTTAACTTAATAAAACAAATATATATTTTTTGATATAATAAAAATATTTGTTTTTCTCATTAATTTATGTGTGTAGTGTAATGTTTAACTTAATAAAACAAATATGTAGTGTAATGTGTAACTTAATAAAACAAATATATATTTTTTGATATAATAAAAATATTTGTTTTTCTCATTTTGATTGGTTGATATATTCCAAGTCTTATTGCTGTTTTCACATGTTTCAATATTTGAAATTAATTACATAATCAATAAACTAGGTTATAAGTACCTAGTACTTTTTATATATTTTACTTTGATTCAATTTTAATTTTACTTAAAGAGATTTAAATATATTTTATTTTTATTTTTATTTTAAGTTTCAGAAGTAAAAGTTGATTTGAAAGATAAAGTCAATCCATAATAATAATTGTTACAACTTTTTCCTCTTCTTTTCAATATGAGCACTCCACCACCTATTCCAAAAACTCACCCTAAGAAGGGGAGGCCCCCAAAAATCACCCTAGAGATCCTTTACAATTATATGGAATCAGTAG
>SNQJ01S0189609.1:0-18387 GCA_010110895.2 Picea sitchensis | reverse complement strand
ATGTAAGTGTCTTACCTTTGTTTGAGTCTCATTGTCACATAATTAACCTTCATTTGTTGCTTGGAATATAATTGTGTGGTTTGTTTTGGATTGCTTGGATAGACATGATTGTTGTCTGGTGATCCTGTAAAGTTGGGACTGAACCCAACATATTTGAATGGATCTGGTCATGTCTGATTTGATTGCATTTGGATTGTCCTTTTGTGATTATTATCCATTTCTATATCTCTCCTTTTAGGTGAGATGTGGGTGAGATCATTGTAGAGACAATGGAGTGGGATTTTTAGCGTCACTACCAATTTCCTACATTCCTTGGCTTGTTGATTTGCTAGTTTTCCATTTTCATTTTGTGTTCTTGCATAGATCAATAATCCTTTTGCATCACATTTGAAAAAGTTATAAAATATAAAAAAAAATTGCATGCGTGTGAGATTTTGAAGCATTAGAACAAGAGTTTTCATTGTTGAATTATTTGGTTTGAGTTCTTACAATAATTTTGGATCTAAACTATTTGTATGGTTGCTTGGTATATGAGGTTGCATTTTCAAATTTACAAAGAGAATTTTCTCTCTTCCCTCCCATAGCTAGAATTCATAGAATTGAACGAACTTCATTGGAATCTTTGCATTTCTTGGATGGGTTAAGAGTTAAACATCACAAAAAGTTTCATCCATTTCCCTTTGACTTAAACAACAACCATTAAAAATAATTGCATAATATAAAATCCATTAGAAACATTTTCTTTCCTAGAAAACCAACATTAGATAGGCTTAGGGCCTTAAAATGGGATTGGAGAGTAAACTCTCCAAGGCCACAAAATGAAACCTAGTGTCATTAAATAGTGATAAATCCATTCTTACAACCAGTGTGTTGGGAGCCTCCTTTAACACTGGAGTTAAGCACAAGGCTTCATCGAGACAAGTAGGGATATTACCCCTCTCTATTTTTTTGGGTGTTTGTGGTATCGCTTCGACTACTATGTATATAGGGGTGTCATTGGTGCCACACTTTTGTGTGAGGTAACACCTTCGAAGCTTCAAGCCTAGTTACCCTACCCTTATGTGTTGTTGGACCTGGGACTATTATCCCAGTCATTGATTGTGAGGTGGTATCCTTAGTGACCTTTCCTAGGTAGACAAAATCTGTGACTGTAGGTGGGATGTGTCGATAGTACCTAGGGAAAACATTCATTCATGGTCTCAATTCCCCATAAGGGTGCCACCTTAATAAAGGGTTCTTGCACTGGACGGGGTTGTTTCGTGTAGATCATCGTAACTTCACCTCATACCTTCACTAACCAATATTGTGGGGACTTCATCTCCTCTAGAGGGTCGGTTTTCAGAATGCTCCCTAAGCCATTCATTTTCTCATTGTTGTCCTAGATTTAGTAGGGGTGTGCTCCTTGATTTAGAGTCTATATCAGCATGAATTTAAATTTTGCTTTGATTTACATATATTCTTTTCACCGTGGTTGAATTATTGTGTTAGTCCCATCGACTATGAGGACTAGCACCAATTATACAGTAAAACCACCTTTGAAGCGGTGCAAAATAGGTGACCAAGAATTTGAAGGGTCTTATCTTTGGTTTGAGGAGACTAGTTAGGTTGAAGTGGAAGTAGTCGACAAAATTCCTCCACCAAAATTTAACCCTCCTTTAACTGATCCTGAAGCACCCCTACTTATCCAAGTTAGGTGGATTTTTAATGAGCCTTTTTCTTTGTTTAACAATCCTCCCACCATGTTAGGACTGAGAGTTTCGTTCAATGTAGTTGAGCCTTCAAGCCCTTCTACAAGTGGGATTGGGGAAATCCCCATGATGTCCACATTACCATCCCTTAGCTCCATTGGACCTACATCATCCATGTCTTTTTCTATAGGTCCCTTGATCTGGGGGACCCTGTTTGTGTCTTCATTCCCATCTATTAGTATACTCAATGTTATTATGCCCATACCTTCTATTTTGATGCCCACTTTTGGATCCTTTTCTGGTGGGGGGTCGAGCCTTGGTTTTAGCATGGGAGGTGGAACTCCTTCTACCTCCACCATTCCTATGATCGGCCTAGTATCATCAGGTTCAGGTGTATCTTTTGAGTGGAACTTTCCTAGTGGTTTTTGGGTCATCCCTATTCAACCTGGGGGTAGTAGTATGTCAGGAGGTTTTAACTTTCCATGGCACACCTTTCCCTGGGGGCACTTCCCTATGGGATAATTTCTCAAATTAGGATTTTGTTCCCTTTATCATACCGTAGGTTCCGAGGGGTTCTTCCCTGGGCCTAATTTTTGGAATTTTGTTCCTAGAGGGTCTACATCTATCCCCGGGGGAAATCCCCTTGGGGGGATTTCTATTCTAGGGAGCAGTCATGGTCCTGGAAATGTCATTGTCCCTAGGGGCACACACTCTTCAGGAACACCTCAACAGCCTTCTGGTAGTACGAATTTAGGGGGAGCGCAAGTTTCATCTTAAATAGAAGATACTTCATCTCCCTCCTAGTATTCATTTTCTCACATATTGTTTCCCTTCCTTGCAATGTTAGACTTACCGGATCTATTGCGGTTGAAAAATGACCCTATTTCCCACAACCTTTCATGGTTGGCTATTCCTAGCAAGCTTTCGTCAGACATACTGAAATTCGATGAAAATCCAGGATAAAACCCCTCCACACACATCATGATGTATCACTTATGGTTCTCATCCAATTCCTTGATGGATGATAGTGTCAGGATGCATATTTTCCAACAATCCATGACTGGAGATGCTGCTAAATGGTACATTAAATGACAAGGAAATTCCTTTAAAAGATTCAATGACTTGGAAATGGAGTTCCTTATGCATTACCAGTTACCCATTAGGTATGAAATAGGAATGGAGCTCTTGACATCATTGCATCAAGACACTACCACTCACATTTATGATCACATTCATGAGTGGTGATGATGGCTTAGGATGATCAAGATTCATATCCCGGATATTCTCTTGATGGAGTGGTTCACCCAATCCTGCCTTCCAATCATTTCCAAGGATGTATCTATGGTAGGGGTGGCTACCGAGGAGAAAGCCATTATGTGTGCCCAACACTTGGACTTGATTTATTCTCGGTTGGGTACCCTTTATGAAATTATCCCACATTCTCCTAGGCCATCGACAAATCCGAAGAATCCAAACCTAGGACCCCATGTCGATGGTGTGGTTTCTTTTTTTTTCATGCCCCTGTGAAAAAGTTAGTTGAATATATGGGTCATATGGCTATTTCTTCACACCAGTCAGTTGTTAGTTCTAGTACTCAAACTTCCATGGTCCCTACTCAGACCTTCAAGGTGAATTCAGTGCAATCCGTGCAACCAAAGAATACTCAACAACATGTAGAAAAGAAGAAGAGGAATAAGAAGAAAAACTCCAATGTTGAGAAATGGACTGCACCCACCCAAAAAAATCAAGAGGGGGGCACAAAAGAGAAGAAGAAGAATTAGTTTCCCTACATGATTTGTGGGGAGGACCACCCTACTCATCAGTGTCCTCAAAAGAATGAGGTCCGTAGATATTTTTCATAGTAGAAGGCCCCCCAACAGCTTGTTTTCCTAACTCATCCTTTTACCCCTCAACCTCAACACATGGTTGCAAAAAATCCTTCCCCTTTGCAAGGGGGCATCGTAGATACCCCTCACCATGAGGGGTCTTCCTCGAATGATTTTGTTTTCATGTTAATGACATGATAAATTTGTAAATGTGATCCAATAACTATGACACATCTGAGCATGTTCCTAATGTGCATGAGCCAACATCTTCTTCTCGGCCTAGTGGCCTTCTTCAAATTGAGAAGCCATCTTTTGACACACTGCTTCTCCCCTCGAAGGAAATTATTCGAAGAACAACACATCATACAAACACATGGGTGGTCCACAACTATAGTATTGTGGGAGACTTGGCCCAGACACCTTGTTCCATTTCAGTACTTGAAGTCGTCCAAATTTTCCTAGCGCAATGAAAAGCCTTGTTTTTGCTATAGGTGGGGTTGATCCCTCGGTGTAGAGTTTGATGACCTTTGATTCTGATCAGGTTACTCATAGGCTCTCCCATCAAGTTTATTTCTAGATCAAAGTGTGCATGATGGGGAAAAACATCTTCTAAACCGTGGTTGATGAAGGATCCTCGACTTGCATCATGTTCATTTCTTGTTGGAATTCCCTCGGCTCTCCTAAGCTCAACACTTATGCAACATTGTTGAAAATTTTTGATGGACATATGTTCCAACCCCATGGGATAATCAGTTCTTTACCCATCGAGTTAGGTGGTAAGATTGTCTATGTTTTTGTGGAGTTTTTTGATGCACCTCTTTATACAATTTGTTAATCGAGCACACTTGGTTGTACGATATGACTGCAATTATCTCATAAGTCTTTAGGGTCTTACGCTTCCCTCACCAAGGGAAAATAGTGACAATCGATCAACTTGTGTTTTGCACCCGAAACCTTGGATACAATGCATGGTCTAATGTTCCCTTTGTCAGTGATACCCAACAATATTATATGAGTGTTGGTGTGGGGATGTTTAAATATCATTCACTCATGGTAATATTTCCCCTTCCCCCACCACCTCCTACTATGAACATTGTCCATATCAGCATGATTTCATCATTTTCTAGTGGATCCCTCGGCTCTATTGATCATTGGGTGGTACCTTGTCCCAAGGATTTTGAATCATATGGAACTTCCATTCCACTCACAGTGGTATGGATTGTCAATATGACAATCTCGTCAGCATCAGATGATATTATTCAACACCTCCATCCGCATATGGAGTGTGATCAACCTACTCCGCCCATATGGGTTGTTGACTCTCCGAGTTCACATGATTTCCTAAATACTAAGTTGTTTTCAGAAGAGTTGTTACACATTATTTTGGTTACCTCAGTGATCAATTGACGACATGTGCTTGACTCACTTCCATGTTCCCTGAAAATATTAAAAGAGACTTTCTCCATGAGAAAAATGGTTTGTTTTTCCTCCCTCAAAAACTATGACAAGGAAGCTCGTTGCACCCTGCTTTATGCTTGGGGTGCGATGATGCTTGATCTTTGCACTTTGCACCAAAGATAGACTACAGCATCGTCGCAGGCTGCCTTTACATAGGGTGTGACGATGCTTAAGCAAGGAAAAATTCAAAATTCATGAATGTTCTAGAAGATGAAGTGGCCTCTGATCGGTTTGGATCTTACTCGCTTCTATGATTTAGTGGGATCATCCTAAACTCCTCATCCACCCCTCTTTAACCCTATATAAAGAGGGATATCTCATGGAAAAGGCTAAGGTTTGCATATGCATAAAGAGTTCAGCTATAGATTATACTTGAGATAGTCTTTCTTTAGCTCTCTAATTCAGATTGTGGATCTTCTTCATCAAAGACATTGGAGAAAAGGTGTGTGTGTTGGAGAAAAGAGCCATTGAAAGGGATCTTGCAACATCAAGGCATGGGTTGTATTATCCACTTTCCATTTTAATATAATGAAGCAATACATTTCTTCCCTATAAAGGTGTCTTGGCTTTTATTGTATAACTCCTTGATCACATAGAATTCATTGGAATATATATATCTTTGTTCTCTCTCTCTTTGTTTGTTTGTGCTTCTTAAATAGGTTCACCATCCCACAAATCCAACTATGGAGCGACAAGGACAACACTAGTGAGGATCAAGCGTCATTTAAAAGGTATGTCTYCCATTCCTCTCTGAACTAGTTTATATGACAATGAAATCTAGGGTGAAGTTTGTATTATGTCTTGTTTTGTTCTAGCTTCTTGTGGAAGTTAGGGAGATTAGTTTGTGTCCGCACTTRCCGATTTGTCTGATAACAAAATTGGCGACCATACTGGGGATACGACCTTTTTTTGGTTTTTTGCTTCTTATTTTCTTTTATCCTGCCTTCTTTTGATCCAATTCATTCTCTAAGTCTGTGGGTGATCCATTTTGACTCTCTGGTCCTAAAGGTTCATTGAGAATTTTTTTCATTTTTCCCAATTTTATTTTTATTCAGAGATCGTCGCTTTGTGTCCTATTGACAACCTACAATGACTCCTCATTGCACTCTATTTGTACAGACTAGAGCGACAATGTCACACTGTGCATTGTTGACAGCCTATGACGATCCTAGATCGTTGCACTGTACTCCTCTGTAGCCTGCGACGATTCCTGTAGGAATTGTTGGGTGGAATTCACTTTTATTTTCTTTGCCCGGATTTGTCTTTACTCCCTGAGATGAAATTTTGGCACCGATGAATGATTGGTTTACAACTTTTAAGCATGTATTTGATTGTTTTTTAAGGATTGAAAGTCTTCTTTACAAGTTTTGCAATTTTTGTTTCTTGACTTCTTGTTGCAAGGGTATAATCTAAAGACTTTGTTCCTGGGTGCTTGTTTGATAAGTAGTTCTTGATTTCTTTTGAGTTTTGGATTGTTTTTTTACTTTTGTATTGTTGATTGATTAAGAAACAATTTTTATTTGCATTCGAAATAAGGTTTTCTTATCATTTTATTTTTTTCTTGCATTGAGAGTTTGATTTGGGAATAGTGTTGAGAGTGCACTAGTTTTCTTAGACCATTCTTTCTTTTCTTCATTACATATCTGTTCTAATTTTAAAAGGAAAGAACTGAAGTTTATTCTTATTTTTAGTAGTCTTTGTAAGAAATTTTGGCATTCATATATTTGTTGAAAAGAGAAAATTGGAAAAGTTGATATCTTTGATTGTTTGGAATTCATATCATTTAAAAATTGAGAAATTGTACTTGTAGCTTTTGTATTCTTGAAAAGAGAAACCTTCTACCTACTGTAATTAGAGTTCATTGAATGAAACGTTTGCATTTCATCTCTTCTTGCATCTTATTGGGTCAAGTTCAAATATATCATCAGTTTCACTTATGTTTCCCTTTTGAGTAAACAACAGCCTTTAAAATATAACGCAATTTTAAAATCTATTAGCAACTTTTATTTTCTAGAACTTTTATACACCAACATTAGCTAGGATTGCACTTTAGAATAGGTTGTAAGGAAAACTCTCCAAAGAATCAACACACACAATAGTATCTTGTGATAGGGAGAGAACAAATCCACTTGCTACATTTTGTCCTGGGAAGCCCTTCTAACACAAGGGTCAATCACGAGGTTGCATTTGGGTCGGCAAAGTTACTCGGCCTACTTTTTTGGTCTTAGTGTAGATATTGCATGTATTATTGGGGGTCACTTGAAGATAAAATCCTATGGGGACCTTCTCGAGTTGATTTCGGGCATAGATACCCTGCCCTTATGTGTGGATCGGACTATCGACTGCTTCCCTAGGAATCATTGTCGTAATTGGTAAACTTAGTGGCCTGTCTCTTTAGAGTCTTTACACGAGGTGATTGTGGAGGGGCAAGTCTTCACAGTACCTGGAATCGATATTGGACAAACTCACTCGGGCTCCTTGGAGGGTATACCCACGATTATGTGTGGGATATTTCACTAGGGTGTAAGTCCGTTAAGCAAGTCTTCAACGTAACTTTTCCACCCGCTTTATCCTAGCCCCTTCTTGTCTTGATTTCGCGATGTTGGATTTCATCACCAACTAGTGACTTAGAAATAAGAAGGTTTGTTTCCATGTTTGATATCTATATTTTATTAGTGAGTGTTGTTTGTTTCTCTAGTTGTCCATAGCTTTCTTTCACTCTTTATTTTGTGTGGCCAACATCGTCCCTCTCCGTTCACGTAAGATGCAAGGGTTACCTCTGTAATATCAGGAGGAATATAATACTTTGCTTCCTAACTCACCAGAGGGTTCTCCTAAAGGAATAGTCAATAACGACGTAGCCTCTGATATTGGAAGTTCTACTCCATTGGAGGAATCCACACTTCCCGTAAATCCGTTATTAAGTGTTGTACGAGATCCACTTTTTCTCCGAATAAATTCATCGAGAGACGTTGTTGCTAAAGATTATATTGGAATACCTACTAGATCTCACATAGAGTCTGGTGTAGACGATCCGCTCTTTCAGAGTGAGTCGTTTAGAAGTTCGGTTCATACTGCTGGAAATTTTGATCCTAGCTCTTCTGGTCCTATTCATTTTCTTTGGAGAAATTCTTCGGGACAAGATATTTTTGAAAAAATAGGAAAGAGTCATCTATGCCAGAGGACCTCTAATCAACCTATGGCATCACATACACCTGTGACTTATAATTCCTGTACAATACCCTTGGATCATTTTACTGGCACGACCAGTAATGTTGTCACAGTATCACACCAATTGTTGGTTCGTTCTCATACAATTCTTCCTCTCCAGCTCGCTAACTCTACCATGGTCCCACAAGCTACGACTGTTTCTGTCAGAAGTGTAGTAATCACTCAAGGTCCTATTAGAACACCACTTCTGCTTAGACCAAATTTGTCACTTCCACCTGGGTACCACGCTCTAAATACTTCTATTGCTAATCCTATCCATAATCCGTCCAGAGGGGCTAATCTTTTTGTTCCTCCTGGGTATAATGTTGCTAGTATTTATATTCCTATGCCTACCCAAGTTCTCTGTGGGGGGCCTAGAATTCCTCCTCCACCTTCACCTAGAGKATCTAATCATATTGGCCCAAGTAGCTCCAATAAAATTGGAGGCACAAGTCATTCTGTCACTTCTAGTTTTCAAATTCATATTGGAGGTCAACCTCAAGTTGGGGGTCATAACCTAGTGTAAGGGAAGTATATCCCTGGATTACAGTCTCAACCTTGTAATTTTCATTTCCAAGGAAATCAACAATCGCATGGGGGGAAACCTCCTCAAGTTAATTCTTTTGTACCCCCTAATCCCAGGAAACCATATCTAGGTTCTATGAATCCTACCTGGGGTCAAGGTTTTCAGTTTAATGCTCCTTCCCAAGGAAGCTTACCCAATCAACCAACTCAAGTTGGTTATTTATCTCAAAACCCTCCACAACCAAATTTGACAGGACCCTCTAACTATATATAGATTGTTTATGGTCCTACTGGTATACCTACGGGACTACCTCCTTAGAATTACCAGTTTCCTCAAGTGAACAGATAGCTGTCGTTTCTTTCTACTTTGGATTTACCATATTTGTCTAGGATTTTGAATGATCCTATATTGCATTCTCCTTATTGGTTGGTCATACCTGCCAAGTTACCATTATACATTCCTAAGTTTGACAGTCGATCAGGGGAAGACCCAAATAATCACGTCATGACTTTCCATCTTTGGTGTTCATCCAACTCTTTGATGGATGACTCCATTAGATTGCGTCTTTTCCAACGAACTCTGACAAGGTCAACAACCAAATGGTATATTGAATTTCCACGAGGATTCTTCAATGAATTCAATACCTTAACTATGGATTTCTTAACGCATTACTAGCTACCAATCCGATACAAGACAGGAACCGAAATTTTGAGTTCATTTAAACAAGCCTCATCTACTCACATTTCTGATCATATTCATGAGTGGAGGAGGAGAAGACACTTAATCAAACTTCCCCTTCATGATCAACTATTGGCCGAGTGGTTTACCAAGTCACTCATTCGTCCTATAGCCCATGATGTTGCCATGGGTTGTGTCATCACTGAAGAGCAGGTGATTATTCATTCTCAATACTTGGATCTTGTTTATTCACAAACATGCACACTATATGACTTGAACTCTGATGCTCCTCTCCCATCTACAAATCAAACGCCAACACCTCCAATATCTTCTCATGTTGTTGATGGCACGATTGGAACTTTCCACACTGAGACTCAATCTAAACAAGCCAGTCATGCCAATCCCAAGTCTAATACTACTAATGTACAAAATAATCCTCCTCCAACTCCTTCTCCCGATAAAACTTCTAAAGTTAATCTGGTTCAATCTACACCTACCGGTAAAAATCAAAATAAAAAGAAAGGGAAGGGAAAGAATAAGGAGGACAAAAATAATAATCAACAATCTGATAAACCCAAGACTCCTCCTGTTGATGACAAAGAAAAGAACAAACCGTGTTATCCTTGTCTTATCTGTGGTGAGGATCATTATATGAAATATTGTCCAAGACGTGTTGAGGTTACTAAGTTCCTTCAAGGGATTGGGACACCTCCTACACCTGTCATTTTTTCACAACATTTTCCTTCTCAACAACAGGCCCAATTGGTCATTCATGACTAACCGTCTCCCTCTATCACATATTATGTACTTATGTGTAATGGTGACTCCAATAAGAACGAATTTGTAGTCGCTACTCGAGCCAAAGATTATTCACCTTCGAAAGATACAGTTGATGATTCACCACCTCCATTGGTTCAACATACTCCATCAACTTCACCTCCCAACGGTCCTCTTCATCTAGAATGACTGAGTCTAGATACAGTATTTCATCCTCCTCTTAAGGGCGTTGTTCATAAGTCGTCGTTTAATCCTCACGCACGTGTTGCTCAAAAATACAGTATTGTAGAAGATCTTGCACATGCACCTTCTGCAATGTCAGCTCTCAAATTCCTTCAAAGTTGTCCTACGCAATAGAAGGCATTGTTAAAGGATATTGGTGGAATTTATCCTACTGATACAAACATGATAATGTTTTACTTGGAAGATAATATTCCAAGGCTTCCTCCTCAATTAGCATTTCAGATACAAGTTATTGTGGAAAATAAAAATATTTGTCAAACCATTATTGATGAAGTAGCCTTGAATTGCATCATGTCTGTCACTTGTTGGAAAGCCATTGACTCTCCTGCCCTTACCGAGTCACACAATACTCTTAAAACATTTAATGGTATAGGATTTAAACCTTATGGTGTTCTTCCTTCATTATCTATTACATTAGAAGGCAAAGCAGTTACTGTTGAGGTTGAAGTTTTTGATGCACCTCTCGCTTACAACCTTTTACTTGGTCGTAGTTGGATTGATTCCATGTGTGAAGTTGTTTCTACTCTTTTCCGTGTGATACGTTTCCCTCACCAAAGAAAATTTGTTACTGTCAATTAACTTGCCTTCTTTAATTCTGATTCTCGTACTAGTAACGTGCTTTTCATTGCGAAAACACCTCCTGGTTATGAGAATGTCGGTGTGGGTTTCTTAAAATATTCATCATTAATGGGTATGTTCCCCATTCCACCTCCCAATATTCCTACTCCTTTTTTCACCTCAATTAACATGATATCAACTACTATTGGTGAAATCCCTGAGTCTTATGACCCTTAGATAGTACCTAACTCTGATGATTGTCTTCATTACGGTGACAGAAGGCCTTTAAGTCTGGTAGAATTGGCTTATCAAGCTATTCAATCAGCAACTCCCTCTCCTCATTCTCTCTTAGATATGTCTCCGGATCCATTTCATGTAGTCTTTTACACTGATGAAATGATTATGAAAATCATGTCTATGGAAGATACCCCATAGGACGATGGGCATCATCATTCTATTCTCTTCCTGGAACCCGAGATTATCGAGAGTTATCAACGGATTTCGAATCTGTCAATTGTTGTTACTATTTCCCCTGTTCCTGAATCAATACATGATGTTTTGTATGAAGGGAACTTGGGTAACATTTCACCTACCATCCCTTTAGATATCTTGATTAAACCCAGAGTCATGGAAAATGTTCACATCAGTGCCTCATGTTCAGTCGATGAGGTCCAAATTTATAAATCTCTTTTCCAAGAATTATGTGAAGTTTTTACATGGAGTTACGAATAGATGTCGGGCATTGATCCAAATATTGTTGTACATGAGATTAAGACTTACCCGGATGCTAAACCCATTCGACAGAGACTTTTCCCAGTGCATCCATGCAAAGTTGTTGCTATTAAACTTGAAGTTGAAAAACTTCTTAAAGCCGATTTTGTCTATCTTGTGGCTTTGACTGGTTGGGTGTCTAATATTGTTCCAGTTATGAAGAAACAAGGCACGATCCGTGTTTGTGTAGATTATAGGGATATAAACAAGGCTTCTCCCAAAGACAATTATCCAACCCCTTTCGTTGACCATATCGTTGATGATTGTGCCGGTAGTGAAATCTTCTCTTTAATGGATGGTTTCTCCGGCTATAATTAAATCAATATTTTACCTGCGTACCAACATAAGATTGATTTTATCTACCTTTGGGGAACCTTTGCATACCGTAAATTACCTTTTGGTCTCAATAATGTTGGGGCTACTTTTCAACGCACTATATCTTATGATTTTCATGATATTAAGCACATTGTACAACCTTACCTGGATGATTTACCGGCACATTCCATGCATCATCAAGATCACCCGACACATTTACGTGCCATTTTTTTATGCTGTCGCTATTATCGTATATGATTGCATCCACACAAATGCATTTTTTGTGTAGAGTTCGTTCGATTTCTTGGTTTTATTGTTTCTACACATGGGATCAGGGTGGACCCTCTGAATGTTGAAGCTATTCTCAATCTGTCTCCTCCTTCTACATTGCATGAACTCCAAAGTTTGCAAGGGAAGGCAAACTTTTTACATCAATTCATCCCCAACTATGTTGAATTAACAAAAGGTTTTACTCGGCTTCTTAAAAAGGGTCACAATTTTGTATGGGACGATACTGCCAACAAAGCCTTTGAAGCTTTGAAACTTGCCTTAACCCGTACACCACTCTTATTTCCACCTGATTATAGTCAAGATTATTTCTTATAATTAGCTTCTTCGGACTCTACCATCGCTATGGTTCTAGTCCAAAATGATGATTCGCATTATGAACATGTCATATACTATTTGATTCGGAGTCTCACGACCACCGAAACCAAATATTTTCATGTGGAGAAACTGCCCTTGGTACTTGTTCAAGTTGTTCAACTTTTTTGTCATTATATCTTGTTACGCAGAACCACCGTCATTTCTAATTGCAACCCCATGCAACACATCCTTACTCAACAATTTCTGGGGGGAAAATACTTACTAAGAAGTTGGGTCTTCGACATGAAAACTCAACACATTACTACCCATGGGACAATGGCTAGGTTGAAGCAATTAACAAATTTCTTACTACTATGTTTCGACGGATGATAGGAATTCATAAGTCAAGATGGCACATGATGCTCTTCTCTGCATTATGGGCCTATCAGACATTCATTAAATTTGTCACAAGGTTCACACCTTTCTAGTTTGTATATAGTATTGAAGCTATTTTGTTGATTGAATGTGAAATCTCGTCTTTGAAACTAATTGTTGAACTTCTCCCTAACACCTTAGCTGAAGAGGAACGTCTTTTGATGCAATTAGATGAGACTCACCATGATGTTTCCTTAGTCATTGAAACTTAGAAGAAGCGTGTCAAATTTCAATATGATAAGCATGTCAAACCACATGTTTTTTCTGAGGGTGATTTAGTTATTCTTTACGAATATGATCATGACTTATTAGGGGCCGGTAAATTCGAGCCTATGTGGTGTGGCCCTTATATTGTGAAATGAGTGTTGGAGAAAGGGGCTTATGAGCTGGTAGATTATGATGGAATTCCTTTGAGTGAACCCATAAATGGGCTTTACTTGAAGAAGTACAATGCTTAAACTATTTTTGCATGAGTGTTGTGTATTTTTAGTGTACTATAATCTAGTGTGCTTTTTTCGTTTTTGTTCTTCCTTTTAGCTACTTACCTGGCATTTTGTTTGTTTTCCAGATGTTGGTGTCTTCTCTACCCTATACCGGATTTTTTGATGGTGCTATTCGCAATACTCAAAACCTAGCGTCTGTTGCATAAGAAATCTATGCACCTACGGATGAGTTGATCAGTCTACACGGTGTTTTCCTTGGTCGTGCAACTAATAATATCACGGAATACAGTGAAGTTATTGAATTATTAATTGATGTCATTTAATTTGAAATCCGTCATCTTATTGTACGACTTGATTCACAGTTAGTAGTGCTGCAGTTAAGTAACATTTATTCCATTTGAAGTCCTACTTTGTTAAGGGTATACTTAAGAATTCGTCTCTTGGAAAGACATTTTGTTTATATTGAATATCAACATATTCCTAGATGTATAAACGTATTGACAGATACATTGGCTAATTATGTATTAGACGGACATTTGAGACATTTATAAATCCAAACAGACATTTTAAAAAGACAAGTAAGCCGGTAGAAACTTTATATTAATAAAGATAAAAGTTCAAAAAATTGTTTGTCCAAGGACCAAAATATCAAAAAGTGAAGCTCATAGCTTCATGTACAAAAGCATCAAGGATGTTTCTCATTGTAACAAACAATTGTCCATGCCACTCTACGAAGTAGTCGACCAATAGATGTAGATATGCCAACTGTATGGTGTTGATAGTGCCTAGGAAGTTCGTCCATCGTGGCATCAGGGATATTCATGGTTAATCCCTCTAGGTTCTACTCAATCGCCTCGATATCCACAAAGACCACTCTTGCTACAACACCTCTCTCTCCTCGCCTCTGAATGGGAGATGATATCGGAGGACGATAAGGTGCCATATTTGCATTATTGAGAGCACTTGATTGGTCTTGGATAAATGACACAGAAAACATTTTATATAATTAAAATATCAAAAACATCATATAATGAAATTTTTCCTTCTTACCTATGTCTCCCCACTAAGATCCCTTAGGAAGAGCTAAGTCAGAATCCCCTCGGAATTTCATCCTGACGTAAGCATAGTCCTCCACTATGATTAGTTTATTTCTCATCCATTGGAAGAAAACATTGTCATACTTGACGATAGGCACGCCACTGTGACGAACCATCAAGTCCACCCACCTTTTCATCTATGGATCTTGTGGAGTGCGTATGCCCCACTCCACATGTAGACGTAAGACGGGGACCCTCTCTAAGAAACAGGACACCAAAAAGGACCCGTAACCAAATTGGTTCAACCGACCATTTCGACACTTTGTCAGTTTCTTTTTCATGTTCTTCAAGACACCCTCACACCAGTTGAAGACCCTAGGTTCCATGCACTCTATGGCGTACTGAAAATGTCTTTTCAAATCCATGTGGGGAGATGCACTCCCTACCATCCGGGTAATGGTATAAATGACGGTCTGCAATGGTAAATCCCGAACATCTCTAATGGCCACCTTGCCACTATGTTTTTCCATACCTGGCATGCAATGGTGAGAAACATAGTAATCCATGGGTTCTCCTCCACCCCTTCTTCCCTAGAGTGATACCCGAGAACCTCAGCAAGATAAGCCCATTAGAAAGTAAATATCCTTTATATCCAATGTGAGTGTATGCACACCCATGCAAAAGGCTTGTTCGTTCACGTCCCACATGTGAACCAGATACTCTAGAAATATCAGTTGGGATCTCATGCCCTGAATTTTGAAGAACTTGAGTAATCCACATTGCCTAAGTGTCATAACTATGCCCGAGTCATTCCCTAAAAAATAGTCTTCTTCCTCATGCTCCCGTTTTCTCCACTCGAGCATTTTGACCACAAAAAACCTGCCAAGTAACATCAAAATAGGATTAGAATCATAAAAAATCATTTCTTGGAAGTTTTCCTAGATCATTATATCTTTTCAAAAGTTGAGTTGCGGTCATCGTAGAACTTTGATTTCATGCAGAGTGATGTCACCACACCCTATCTTTGAGCCCCCTGTGGCGATTCCATATCGTCTAGTTCACGATACTGTGGGCCTACAATGATCTGAAAGCATAGGTACCCCCAAAAAATCGACACAAACTCAACAATAAACCAATAAAAAAAAAATTTAAACCATGAAAATATAAAGAGGCAAAATATTACCTTTTTGACAGAGACGGTTTACAAAATGATCCACCAGACGCTCCAGAATCGACAGTTGAAAATTGGGAGAAAAAGAGGGTTTTGGTCACTATTTAGGTAAAATTGCAAATGAAATGGTAAAAGGGTTGTTTTGGCCTATTTTATTGTTTTTTACCATATTTTATTGCAAAATTAAAATATTTTTTATATTTTACCCATGCCCTAAGGTCTAACCAACTTTGCGAAGTGTTTTCTATTACAGATTGAAAGGTCTAAGGACGAGACGTTTGACACAGGTCCACCATTTTTTATTATTTTTGTGTGTTTTTTCTTATGAACAAATGCTTTTAGGGTTTTTAGGAAAAACTCCGAGCACAGTCTTAATTCTTTCTCACGCTCATGAAACCATGAGAATGCAATCGAGTAACCTTTTGTCGTTTTTAAAAATCGCATTGGTAATACGAAAAATGAACCCTATGGAGTATCCTTTAAGCTCCTTTCAAGCTCCCTAAACATGAAAAGATAGCCAAGCAACCTTATTCTTTTCATGCTCGTAAAGTATTTGAAGAAAACATCTGATGAGCGACATTTGGTCTCTTTTTTGGTCTCGCTAGACTAACTTACGAAAAATGACATTATGGATTTCTCTTTAAGTGTTTTTTAGACTCTCTAAAAATGAAAAACCCTTGAGTTTTCTTTCTTTGGACTCGTTAAACAAGCATCAAAAGACCCATATGGGATCGAACCACTCCTTCTTAGGGTTCAATAAAAATACTATGAGGGACTCATCCGAAGGATGAGCTTACATCACAAGCATATGTTATCCTCCTCAAGCTTGCGTAAAAATAAAGAGGTAATCACCAAAAATGGTGGGGGGGGAATTGAGAAGAAATGTGTCGTTGTATTTGTGTTAGTGGCAGTAAAGTCGCTCTTGAACATGACACCCCACCTTCATCACTGTATTTGGGTTGGGAAATCCATTTGTCTCTCGTTTGACCATCCATAAATTCATATGTTGGGTCCCCCTTTGAGTCAATGCTTCCAAGACAACTGTCATGTCGTTCATATGTTCAAGAGAATTCTAACCTAAACTAGCCTTCTATCGAGTCGACCATCTGCAGTTATAAATTTTTTACCATGTCGGTCTTCCCTAAGTCAGTTTCGAATCACTTCATACTCTGATCTACTTCAAATATGTTACATATTTCATATCATTGATGAGGGATACATCAAGGCCCTCTTGTGACGAGTCTTTTTCTATCGACTTCAAATCATTATCTGGGAATAAGACTTAGAAATCACATTGGTACCTTGGAGCCTGGATGCCTCAATGATAGGTTTCCTCGCTTTCAACAATGGGTTCACATCAATGGCCCCTGATTAGAACATTCCATCGAGTGTTTGAATTCAACTCATTCATTCACATTCATTGGATTGTACTAGAGTACCTTGGGAGTCATTGACATCAATGGTGATTTCCCTCGCACTTGTAAACGGTTTTCATTAATGACCGGTAATCAAGTGGTTTCTACCATGTTCGACTCCGACACCTGTAATCACATGGATAGATTCATAATTAGAGACGATGGAAATGAAGACCCTGGATCTCATCATATTGGTCCATGTTGTGACGAAGTATTCATAAGTTTTTACTAACATATAGATCCACTGTGTATGTCTCATGGCTATGTCCCAATTTGAATTCTTTTAGAGCATAGATCCGCAATGTATTCCTCGTGGCTATGTTGAATCATGATGGCATGGATCCACAGTGTATGTTTAGTGGCCATGACTCACTTGACACTTATGATTAGATTCATTTATAATCTGAGTATGGGAATGCCTACCTCATAAAATTGTATATTATTATGAATATGCTTGATTTTTTGTAGGTTCCCAATCAATGCACTTCTTGTTTTCAACACACACATTCTACAAAATATTTCAGCCGTCGCAGGTTCTAGTTTCATACTTTGGGGGGAATTATGCTACACATTATTTTGGACACCCCAGTGATCAATTGGAAACATGTGCTTAACTCATTTCTATTTTCCCTGAAAATAATAAAAGAGACTTTCTCCATGAGAAAAGTGGTTTTTTTTCCTCCCTCAAAAAATATGACAAGGAATATCATCGCACCCTGCTCTATGCTTGGGGTGCGATGATGATTGATCGTCGCACTCTGCAACAAATATGGACTACGTCGTCGTCGCAGGATTCCTATGCATAGGGTATGATGATGCTTAAGCAAGGGAAAAGTCAAAATTCATGAATGTTCTAGAAGATGAGGTGGCCTCCTATTGGTTTGGATCTTACTCGCTTCTCTAATTTAGTGGGATCATCCTAATCTCCTCATCCATCCCTCTTTCACCCTATATAAAGAGGGATCTCTCATGGAAAAGGCTAAGGTTTGCATATGCATGAAGAGTTCTGCTATAGATTATACTTGAGATAGCTTTTCTTTAGCTCTCTAAGTCAGATTGTGGATCTTCTTCATCAAAGGAATTGGAGCAAAGGGGTGTGTGTTGGAGCAAAGAGCCATTGAAATGGATCTTGAAACATCAAGGCATGGGTTCTATTCTCCACTTTCCATTTTAATATAATGCAATAATACATTTCTTCCCTATAAAGGTGTCTTGGCTTTTATTGTATAATTCCTTGATCTTATACATTGA
>SNQJ01S0189608.1:0-18205 GCA_010110895.2 Picea sitchensis | reverse complement strand
TGGAATGAAGAGTATCAGAAGGGTCTAGACACATTGAAGCAGAAATTAGTGACCGCATAAATTTTGATCTTCCCATATTGGAAGAAGGAGTTCCATGTTCATGTGGATGTGTCATCCATAGCTTTGAGAACAATACTATCTCAACTAGGGGAAGGATATATATATCACCCAATTTCTTTTGCAAGTAGGAATTTGTCCATAGCAGAGAAGAATTACACCACTACAGAACGAGAAGGATTGGAAATGGTATATGCGCGACAAAAGTTTAGAAATTACTTATTGGGCTCTCACTTTAAAATGTATAATGACCATTCTACACTAGATACTTAGTAAACAAGCCAGTGTTGGGTGGGAGAATATGCAGATGGTTTTTGTTATTCCAGGAAAATGATTTAGAGTTTGTTGTGAAACTAGGGAAGTTGAATGCAGGACCGTATCACTTATCACGCATAATATCAGGATAAAATGCAAGGAATCTAGATGAAAACTTGCCAGATGCATAATTATTTGCAGTTACAATGGTGGATGACTACTTCATAGACATTGTGCATTTTTTAAGTACAAGAATGGACCCATTAGATACGACAATTGTGCAGAAGAAACAATTAGTGGTTAAAGCAACAAACTATCAATTAATTGAAGGGAACTTATACAAGTTAGTTGTATATGGAATATTGATGCGATGCGTGTTAGAGCATGAAAGGCCAATGATAATCTCAAAAGTGCATGAAGGAGTTGCAGGAGGACATTACACAGGTAAAGAAACCATGCAAAATATTTTATTCATAGGGCTTTGGTGGCCCACACTTCATAAGGATGCTAAAGAATACTGTCAGGAATGTGATGTATGTTAAAGGATAAGAAATCCATCCAGGAGGGATGATATGACTTTACACCCATGGTTTATGTTGCAATCATTTTATAAATGGGAAATAGACTTTGTTGGACCAATCAACCCATCAACAAGAAGATCAAGAGATAGGTACATAATCATTGCGATAAAGTATTTGACCAGATGGGAAGAAGCAACACCAGTCATAGACTGCACTGCAAATACTGCTGCATGGTTTCTATTTGAGAATGTAGTTACACGATTTGGATTCCCATGCATTCTACTCAGTGATCAAGGAACACACTTCCTAAATAATAAAATTGCAACATTGAATGAGAACTTTCAAATTCATCATCAGAGGAGCACGTCGTATCACCCTCAAGCCAATTGAACAGTCAAAGATTTTAATAAAATTATGGAGAATGTGTTGACAAAGATCTGCAATGTAAGGAGAGATGATTGGTACATAACTTTTAATAAAATTATGGAGAATGCATTGACAAAGTTCCTGCAGTATTATGGGAATACATAACTATGAAAAAAAAGTTGACATGAGAGATACCGTTCATATTGGTATATGGGAAAGAAGTAGTAATGAAAATGGATTTTGTTGTGCCTATCTTGCGCATTGTGACAATTACTGATCTTTAATATTCTCACACAATATAGAAGATATTGTCACATTTTATATAGCTTGAGAAAGATCGCTTTGGAGTAGGGTTCCATCAACAAGTTCAGAAGGTGAGAGAGAAGGAATGGTATGATAGACACATGAAACATAAAAAGTTTCAAGTGGGAGACTTAGTATTACTCTATGACAGTAAGTTCATGTAGCATCCAAGAAAGTTTTGAGTGCATTGGTTAGGACCCTATGTGATTAAGCATGTGACAGAGGTAGGTGTTGTGCAGTTGGAAACATTGAATGGAGAAGCCCTTGGAGAAATGGTGAATGGAAGTCAGATGAAACTCTATAGAGGCGGTCGACCAACCGCATGTTAATATGAACTATTAAAGAACAAATGTATCATAGTAGCTATACTATTGTAGGGAGGTAAAATATAGAAAAACAAACAAAAAGTAGAAAAAGAAGAGAAAAAATAAAAAGTGGAAAATAAGAAGAAATACAAAGGTATACATGAAGAAGTATGGGAAATAAAGCAATAAGACCCAGGAAGAAAAAGGGATTAATGCACAGATAACAGAAACAACATAAGAGGCATTTAAGTGTGCATGAAATTCAAGTGCAGAAAATGACCGTTAAGGGCATTAAATCATGGAAATGACATTTAAAAAGTGGTAATGACGAAACTTCCTAGAGACGCATAGTCATAAATAGAAGGCATCTCTTAGGATCGGGACAAAATAGAAGATCGAAGGAAGAATATAGGGAAGGATTTGGAATTAATGCAACAGTAAGAAAAGTATTTATTACAAATACTGACCAGATTCGACACTTACTTTGGGTGTGAAAGAAATTACATAGTTGTCGAAGGATTATAAAAGAGCATAAGGGCCCAACAGGGAAAGGTTATTTTCATTTGATAAGAGTTGTGAGAATGCAAAATAGACCAAAGTCGAACCAAATATGAACCATAATTGACATAGATAAGTTAAAGAAATCAATTGCAGAGAAAAATGGCACCTCCAAAAGTTGGGTCACCAGCAGCCGCAACACACAAGCAAACAAAATGACCAGTAGTTGCACCAATGTTCGTGGAAACACCCCAAGCTTCAGCCTCGCAGCCGATATTTCACAGGGACTACATACCGCCAAGGAAATATACTGCACCATAGGTTAGAGAAACCATAGAAGGAAAGTACCCACAAGTCATGCAAAAAATACCACCCGATGTCATTGTCAAATGGGACATGCTAGAAAAGATATATTCCTTGAAGCTTGTAGACCATGAAATAATAGATGAATATAAGTTTCCTGATTTGGAACAAGATAAATATTTTTTCACCAAAAAAGTACCAGGGATAGGCACAATCCTGCTTGAACCACAAAGTTGGGCAACATGAATAGAAAAATAAGGAATATTGAATCTGTTGGAGATCCCACATTTTGGTAGAGGCCAAGAAGTAAATTCCTGCATCAAAATGTTACTTAGATGCGTCCACGGTGGAACTTTGTGGCTAGATCCAAAAGTATCTATTAATAGATAACTAATTGCACAGATAATGGGATTCCCAAAAGAAGGAGAGGATCTAACAACATTATTCACAAAAAAGGCGGGGGAGAAATCATTATCGAAAACTATGAAGGATAGGTTCCACACCTTCAGAGGGAAGCAAGGGTTGGATTCCGCAAACATAAGTGATGATATTCTGTGATTTTCAATGCAGGTATTGGCCCGCAAATTACTAAGTAAATTCCATAAGCATGAAGTGTTGACTGCAGTGATCGCACCTGCAACAAAGTTCGCAGAGGGGGTCCAAATGAATTGGGCCACATTTTTGGTAGATTGCATAGAATCCAAGGAGAAAGGCAAAAAATTTCATTATGACTGACTTCTCATCCTGATCGCACTAGTTGGATGGAAGGAGCCTCATGGTTATTAGTTTTTGAAAACATCAAGAAGAGGTAGTGCAATTGTGAGATATGTGAACCTATGTCATACAACAAACAAGAGGATACAACTAGATAACAATGCTACATTCTATGATATCTTGAAGAAATTAGACATATCATAATGCACATACCGTGCATCACTGGCTAGACTATGGAGAATTACCGGGATATTGTGCGCTTTAAAGCAGGGATGCACCACATGTACATCCAAGAAAAAAGGGACCCTACACACTAGTGGCTTCCAACAAGCTAAAAGTTGATAGCAGATGATCCATGCTTGATTGCCAATGACTGGGAGGAAGAGTGGAAATTTCTAGGGGAACAAATGGAGCACCCTGACAAAGAAGAAGAACCTGGAATTGAATATGAAAAACTAACTTAGGGACATGGAAATGGGAAATGCAATGTTGCAGGGAATATGTTGAAGACATGACCATCAGTAGAAGATGTGCAACAAATAGTTCCAAGAGAACAGGTCAAACGAAAAGACGAGGGGAAGGTCCAGTCATAGTTGTGCATACAAATATGAAAGAACACAAAGTACCTCTTATCTATACTCTGAAAAACAATGACATGGATAGAATCGACTACCAAGTGCGAGACCTTGTAGAGTAAAAAATTGAAGAAGCAACACAAAAACAAGATGAAGTACACTAGAAGGTGCAGGACTAGTTGATGATGATATAACAACTATTGTAGACAGTGAGGATAGCACCAGAGAGAAGCTTAGGTGAAGGATCGTCTCCTATCCCGATTGAGAAAGTAGGGGCTACCACTTCACTCCTGTCAGAGTTAGCAGCCAGGCACAAAGTGCTGGAGATCAGGTCAGATGCAGTCATGTTCCCGACGCAAGGACTGCAAAAATAGGTGAGAGCACTAGGTAATATGGACTTAGCCATTTCTCGGATGCCTGCAACAGTATTACAAATCTTATATTCCAGTATTATGAAGGAGATAAGGTTCCATGCAGATTTAGCGTGAAGAGAGTTGACCAAGGTGACAGACGAGAAGGAAGAAATGTAGAAAAAGTATACAATTGCTCTGCAAGAGAAGAATAAGTTTGAAGAAAAAGTTGAAAGAATGTTGAAGGAGAAGAGTGAGCCTAAGGAGAATGATAAGAAATAACTAAAAGAGAAGGACAAGGTCGATAAAATGGCACTGTGGATACAAACGACCGTCCAAAAGCTCTATAAGGATATCCAAGAAGTACCAATGGTGGTAGAGGCTACAATGGAAGAACAAGTCTCAAGAATTAGTGAAGTCATTAAAGGATTCCACACAATGATTGAAGACTTTCAATCTTGCACCACACCAGAAACACCACCAGAGGAAAGGGAAGAAAGAGAAAGAACCACTATGACCGCGGTAGAAAATATCAAGAATTTGAATGAGGAATGCACAAAGCTATGTGAGGAAAGTGCACATATCTGGACAAACTTGATGGAGGATCTAGAAGTGAAGGTTGTGGAAGCCAAATTGAGGGATTTACTATAATTCTCATTTTTTGAATGACCTTTTATTTCAACTTCCTTGTCATATGATCAATATGAAAAGATGAGAAAGCTAAGATGTGTAGCTATAAGAAACATTGGAGAAAATAATTGAGATTGATCATTGTGTAATCCTTTTTTTTATTATTATATGTCTCCTATTACTTTCTTACTATTGATTGATCCCTCTAGATGAAAACTATATTAAATTCCAAAACTTCAAGAAATATTTTCACCTCCAAGAAAACCTATTTTTGAGTACAAATCTTTGGCAAAAAATTACACCTCTAGAAAAAAAAAATTACACTTCAAGGAATTTAGAGATGACTAAGGGATAGAAGCGGCGACACCTTGGTACATTCGCTCTAACAAAGAAGCAAGTTCAACCTCTAGGGATCTTGGAGGAACCGATTGGTAATATGATCCTAATATTTAATGCCTCATAGAGGAGGGTGAAGGAAAATTTGTGTTGAACATACCTTTGATCAACTATTTGATGCAAAAGTATGGTAAGACCTCACTGGTTTTGTTGGGATAGGATGGGGATGAGGTGGATGGTTTTCCTAACCATCAACCTTCATATTTACATTGAGATATGAGTAGAACAACTCACTATTGTGGTGGGTGACAGTGAAGCCTAGAAAGTTCCTTTGAAAAGGTGCCTTAGTCAATTTTCTAGTGGATAAAGTTGATAGTTGTTGAGGAACCCAAGAGGGTGACTTGAAAACATGTTCACTTTTCCTAGAAGCCAAACATAGTTGTGATGGTTGAGTAGATGTGGAAGGAAATGGGTGTTTAACATGAGGAAATGATTTCTCATGAATTGGATGTGATGGTTGGACTAGATTCCTAATCAGTTCAAGTAGTCAAGGGATCCAACACATGGATGCATGTATGAATATTCCATAGAATATACATAGAAATAATAAAAAAGGTGCAACACTTATGGAAGAATCAAGACTTCTTTGGAGGACTTCAACACAATGGTTGTGAAGGGTTGTAGCACAGCTGGGAATTTTTTAGGAATAATTGTTGGGGACGGAAATAGATTTGAGTGTGAGAGGATGTAAGGCCTCCAACTCATGACTTGAGCATGCTCCCTTGATGACATACCATGGAATATTTGAATTCATAGATGGAGAGTGTGCTTGGGAAAGATGAGGAGAAGTGGCGACTCATGTCAAATTTATAGGTAGAGTATGAGAATATTGGGGCTTGACGTGACCAAGAGGACTCATTCCTTACCTTGCAATGCATTCCATGAAGGAAATAGAAGGATGTGAATGGGAGTTTCCATCTTGAGTTTCACCAAGGAATGGATGGGGATAAATTAGGCAAGTCGAGTCGACCGATGTGCACATGAAGGAAACAGACTTGCATGCATTGGGTAGCATGAAACCAACCAAATTTTTGGTGAGACACCTTGGTGTTCCCCATGATGAGACTATGGGTATGGTTCACTCACACCCTTGGACAACTTGATGGGTTGTGAAAAAGACAAGGAAAATATTGTAGGTGACTTGGGGTGCACGAGACAAATCAAGGTGACTTGAGGCACACATAGAGGAACCAATAGATGAATGAAGTAATGTGGCGCAATGGGGTGACATAGTATCTCAAGAAAGTGGGTGAAACTGATCCAGGTGGATATCGGTGGCCACCCGCATTTTCCAACTGGCTCAAAACAATTTTCTCGCAATTTTGGTAATTTACTATTTTTAGCAGTTTTTAACTTCTGGGGCCATTTTGAGGGCCTAAATGAAGGTTTTCCAGGATCAAGATTCTCAATGATAGTAGAAGTCTCTAATTGAGCCCCCAAAATGAATCTCCTCGACGATACCTTTCAAACGAGTTATTGTGTGCCCCAAACAGAGATCATATGCCAAAGTTCCGCCCCCGGGAAGTTGATACACCAAACTACCCAAAACGAGGTCCACACAACTGTTGGCTTTTCATCTTCCAAGGTTAGGGTTTTGGATTTTATTTATGATAAAAATTCCTTTGGAGCCTCATCACAAAATCATCATCTTGCGAATGGGAGTAGCCCTCACATCTCTTCTCAAAGATAAGCTGCCACCGTTCTAGCGAGTCTTTCACTCTGTATTTTTACAGTCTTTGTAAATTTTCGCTCATTGTGTATTACTGTATATTTGTGTTTATGGTTGCATCTCTGATAAATTTCTACTATATTATTGGATATCCGAGATATCTCTTTAAATTTCTTTATTATATCTCCTCTCTCATTTCGTGTCAAAAATAATTCAAATCAGTGGTATCAGAGCAGGCTGCTCTTGATCGCTTTTCAGTGCATGTCCTTGATCAAGTCTGATTATAGCAAGTTAGGTATTGTGATTGTCTATCTTGAGGAAAATTGCTCTCACATGCCCAAGAAACCCTCCATGGTAGAAGAAAAGAAAAACGATGGAGCAAAAGATTATATTAATCTATTGCTTGAGTAAGCTCTCACGCGACAAAGGGATGAAATGATGGAGAATTTTTCCCACATCCTTCAATGCCTTATGATAACATCAGGTGCGTCTTCATCAAGAAACCACTTTGGAGGAACCTCTCCTTTCAAGGTACATGTTAATTTTGATATTCCCGTATTTGAAGGTCAGATAGATGCAGATGCCCTAGACAAATGGTTAAATATTCTAGAAGGTTATTTATCTATTCACCATTTTTCTGACAGGGAAAATATCACCTTCGCACTCCTTAAGGATCTCCCCCATGTCAAACATTGGTGGGAAACTTATTGGGAGCAGAGTTCCACAGAGGCATATGGAATATATGGGGCTGAGCCCACTTGGGATTATTTTGTGGACGTGGTCATGGAACAATATTACCCTATTGGAAACTATGACGACCAGTACATTAGATGGAACACACTGTGAAAAGAGAGGAGCCAAGAAATGTTAGAGTTCACCAATACCTTCCATACCTTATGCACAAAGCTAGGTATCAAAGACTCCGAGTGACATTTGGTTCTGAAATACCGTGGGGCTCTACACAAATACATCCAAACTGGAATGGATTTTCTGGATATCTCATCACTCGGTGTTGCGTATCGATATGTTGTTAAAATCGAGCAAACATTTAGGCACCAAAACAAACAAGAGTTTGGATCTGCAAATCCGAAACAACCAAAGTATGAGAAATATGACCCTAACAAACAGCTTCCTGAAAACTCTATAAGCCATAGGAAAAGAAGGGTCATGGGAATATGAAGAAGGACACCGAAAAATGGTGCAATTTTCACAAAATATCCTAGCACAACACTGATGAATGTCACTCAAAATAGTCATTGGTGGCCAAGATCAAAGACAAGGAGATGAACCCTAATTCAGATTCTGATTATGAAAATACCGGTAAAAGACAGATCATCGACATGGACCCTACTACTATTGTCGCGACTGCAACAATTCAACTAGAAGAACCAATAGATCCTGAAGAGGGGGAGCCCCTTTTTCATTCACATATTTGGGTGAAAGGGACCCCGCTGCATTTTATTGTTGATAGTGGAATCTAGAAGAACCTCATCTCAGCAGAGGTTGTCAAACAACTAGGATTGTCGACAACACCAAACCCGCAACCATACAACATTGGGTGGGTTTTCCAGGGATGAGATCTTCCTATCATCCAGTAGTTTCGATTGTCATACAAAATCCAACCCTTCAAGGATGAGGTATTATGTGATGTTTCCCCATTGGATGTCTTTGATGTTCTCTTGGGCCAACCATATATGTGGAAGCGCCATGTTGTTTATGAGTCTCAACCCCGTAGTGTCATTGTTACTTTAGGAAGTCATCTCTACATAATACCAAAGCTAATTCTAACTATTGTCCAACCTAAAAAGTGTCACAAGGTAGTATCTCATACTACAAAATTCAACTTCTTCACAGTCTATTCAAAGCATGAATAGAAGAACGCCATTGTAGCCTAAGTCCAAGCACCTTCTATGCAATAGAAGCATGTCGAAAAAATTGCAACAAAGTGTAAAGATTCCTTCTACACACAAGAATCGCATGTAGCCATACTGGTTAAAAAGGTCCAACCCTTCCACCCATAGGTTCGTGACAGCCTTCAACAAGCTAAGCAACACAACTTGTCCAACAAGGCAAGAAACTCATCAAGATGTAGATTCAACAAACGCTTTTCCACCTCCCCCGAGCACTCAATGCAATGGATACCATTGATTCTTAAGGAGGGAGGATTGATCCAGGTGGATATTGGTGGCCACCACCCTTTCCAACTGGCTCAAAACAATTTTCTGGCAATTTTGGTAATTTACTATTTTTAGCAGTTTTTAACTTTCGGGGCCATTTTGAGGGCCTAAATGAAGGTTTTTCAATATCAATATTCTCAATGATAGTTTAAATATCTGATTGAGCCCCCAAAATTAATCTCCTTTATGATACCTTTCCAACGATATATCATGCACCCCAAACAGAGATCATATGCCAAAGTTACGCCCCCGGGAAGTTGATACACCAAACTACCCAAAACAGGGTCCACAAAATTGTTGGCTTTTCATCTTCCAGGGTTAGGGTTTTGGATTTTCTTTATGATAAAAATTCCTTTGGATCCTCATTGTAAAATCATCTTCTTGCGAATGCGAGTATCCGTCACATCTCTTCTTAGAGATAAGCTGCCACCATTCTAGCGAGTCTTTCACTCTCTATTTTTACAGTCTTTGTACATTTTTGCTCATTAATAGAAAATTGTGTATTACTGTATTTGTGTGTTTGTGCTTTCATCTATGATACATTTCTTTTATATTATTGGATATCCGAGATATATATGTACATTTATTTATTATATCTCTGCTCTCATTTTGTGCCGAAAATAATCTGGATCAGACATGGAGGTCAGCGCACATGTGGATGAGTGAGTTGGCAAGTCAACAAGGAAAGGAGCAACCAAGTATGGTTCGATTCAACCCAAATGGAAAGTGACATGTCATTCCAACCAAAGGGTTGGGTGCATACTTATATGAGTTGATGGGATGAGCTAAGGAACGAGAAAAAGATAGAAGAAATAAGGAAACTCTGAGGCCAAGAAAAGATAGAAAAATGTGTATGTATAATTTTGGGCAAAGTTAAACAAACTGATGAAGGAATTCCTACAACCTACGGTCGCCTGAAGGGACCAAGGTGTAGGTACACTTGGTGTAAGTATACAAGGGGATGAAATCATCTAAGGGATAGTTTGTGCATGACTTGGGGAATGTAATGTTGAAAAGTCAACAAGAAACATGTGTCTAATTTACTTTTCCCTTAAATAAATTAGACAATAAATATTAACTGAGTGAGTTGGATTTGTAACAGAACTATAATTGTAGTTAAGTGAGTTAATATCAGTTGTACTAGTTGTAACTAAACTTGCACTAGTGAGAGTTCAGTTAATCAGTGAACTCACATGCAACTGAAGATTCACCATGGTTAACTACATGCATGTTAGATCTAGTGGAGACCCGGTTGAGATAACAGGTGAAAGGGAAAGTTTGGCTATCAGTTGTGATTTGATCACACATGCAATGGATATGCTTATGAGCATGTGCAAACTAGGCAATTGTAATTTAGTTGTGAGAATTCGAATTGCAGAGTCTGTGTAGAGGAGGCAAGCTGTCTGGACACAGGAATTGGCACATGTATTTGTTGATTTGTGTATGACAATGTGAGATGATTGTATGGTACTGAGAGCTCTTGGATTAGAGTTGTGTATGAGATTGTTTGATGATTCATGATATACATAATATATGATAGTGGGGATTTTATCTTTACGCTTTTCCGAAAAAACTTTTGTGTTATGTGTTCTTGATATTTCACTTTGTGATTGTGGTTGTGATCATGGTTTAATTTTCCGCAAGAATAATAGTAGAAGTGATTATGTATTTAATAGTGGCGTATAATTGTTAGATCAGGAGAATCACAGGAAATACTTAATTTTTATTGAAATTTCTACATGGTATCAGAGCCATGGAGGCCACGGAGCTACGGAAGTGAGGTGCAAACATAATTTCATTCTCGTAGGTCCCATCTCTAGTAGGATGCGAACTTTAGTACTGTAGACTACGGACAATTCTCAAAGAAGAAATTCTTGCACCCTAGACAAAGGAGAGGTGTGAACTTCCCTGAGCATTCTTGTAGGATGATCAAGGGAGAGGTGCGAACTCCCCTCACCCTACAGTGCATTACAGTGCAAACCTTCCAGTCAAGTTTGCAGGCTATACACAAGGAGGGTGCGAACTTCCCAGGCAAGTTCGCAGGCTATACACAGGCAGGGTGCGAACTTCCCTTAGGCTACTCTCAGGTGGGGTGCGAACTTCCTAGGGAAAGAGGGATTGCAGCAGTTGAGTTTTGGTGGTTGGATAACATTCGAATTTGCAAGATTTTCTTGGTGCGACAGTTGATTCAAGATCGAAATGTCTTTCAATGGCTTGAGATGGCATCTTGGCGCGATACTTGATTCAAGACGAAATGTCTTCAATGGCTTCGATTGGAGATGCACTCGAGGGTACCCCTCTAACCATCGGCTAAATGACAGGGATGGAGGCAGACTCTCAAGACAAATGGCCTGTGGCTAGATTACATTGATAGAGATGTGTTCCTGCTTCTAATGTATAGATACTACAACTTTGATGCATGGAAAAGAAGGATTACATTGATAGAGATGTTCCTAAGCCGGATACGACAAACACTACAAATCTTGATGCATTTTGGAAAAAATAAAGGCTGAAGGCGAGGAGGATTCTGTTGAGGGAGTACGAGACCACATTGTCTCAAGTCTCCATGGGAAAGTCACACCATATGAAATGTGTAAGACTTTGACAGATCTATTTTAAAACAACAACGACCATAGGAATTTGGTGGTCAAAGATAAACTCAGCAAGATCAAGATGGAGAAAGGCTACACCATTCCAAAATATCTCAAATGCAAGCTCTTGTCCAATGCCTGGATGAGCTTGGAAGTGTCAGTCACCGCCACTGATGATTTGGTGAGCTTGGCACCCTAGGGCTTCCTAAGAGTCAGTACAATTATCAAGATTATGTCAATGGAAGGGAAAAATTCCATATTGGTAAACAGACCTGCAGGACTAGATCTAGTGCACGAGGAGTTTAGGTGGAACACTAGAGATAGATCTTCATCAAAGCGCGATGATGAAGAGGATTGTGGGCCTCGACCGGCCAAGGCAAGGAAAGGGAAAGGGAATAAAATCCAACGTAACTGAAGCCCAGTTGGGCAGTTTGATTTGTCCAAAGTGAAGTGCTTTAACTATCATGAACATGGGCACCTTCGCTACTAATCATTCACAAAAAGAGGAAGAACAAGATGGCTTTCGTTGGATCAAACCGAGAGGCTCCCCTTTGGCCTTCGCACCTGAATCAACCTTGACTCTCCTTTGATTGCATGCATGGCTTCATGTGCATCAGGATCGATGTGGTATTTGGTGATAGTGGCGATTCCTTCCATATGACGAGAGATAAAGAGTCTTCATTGACTTGGAGGAGAAATAACTCATAATGCATATAGAGATGTAAGTGACGAAGGCTTATACAACGTAAACTGCATTGGTACCACATCTTCAGAGGGAGCCGTAAACCATTTCAATTGAAAAAAATGTTATAGCCGTTCCCAGTCTTAAGAAAAACTTGGTCTCAATCGCAATATTGGAGGACAAAGGATATGATGTTGTTTTTAGCAAAGCAGAAATGCCTAACGAAGAGCAAAGAAACAGGTCAAGCCAAGAAGATATGGATTCGAGTTAATAATATATGCATGCTGGAAGTAGATGGCTGCGCTACGATAGGCAAGGCAGAAAAAATGGTGAGTCGGGCTAAGGGAAAATTATTGCATAGGAGATTGGGCCATCTCATCATGGAGCCTTGAAGATAATACATAAAATATCTACTGGACTTCCAAAAGGAACAATTGCTCAGTTATATCAGTGCAAAGGTTGCACCATGGGGAAGTATGCAAAGTCCACCTTCATGAAAAGGAGAACCATGCCATCCCCGACAGAATTCACACAAACATGTGGACCATTATCGCTTGCTTCAACAGAAAAACAATAGTATTATGTTATTTTTGTTGATGACTTTCAGAATGCTAGGATCTTCTTCATGCGTAAGAAGGATCAAACATTCTCGCAAAGTCTCTCATGAGTTTAAAGAATTGGTGGAGGAAGAGTCGGAGAAGCAAGTGAAAGCTCTAAGGAGCGAGCAATGGTGAGAATACATCTCTAATGAATTAAAGAGACTTCTAGTCAGAAGGAATCTCGGGTAAAGAACTCATAGCCACTTCAAGCAACCTACAACAAAATGGGGTCGCGCAGAGAAAGAACAGAACGATCGTAGGTGTAGCACCTAAGCAATGTTGAAATGATCGTACCTACCAATGCATTGGTGGGTAGAAGCATGCAATACTATGGTTTATGCGTAACCGCTGTCCCCATAGCAATTTTGGCATGAGTACACCAAGAACACTTTACTAGTGGCAGAAACCCGATGTTTCCCATTTTAAAATTCCTTTGGCTCCATCCGCTTATGCATGACCAAGGATGCTTAAATAAGTTGGAACCGATCAATGGTTGGGATATTTTTTTGGGTACACAAAAACACCCCATAATTATCATGCATATTTTCCTAACAGTGATGTGGGATTGCTGGGTGCAAACCCGGATATAAAATTTGATGAGGGAAAGCCAAGCATGGTTCACTCTGAGAGGGAGCTAGACTTGCATGCGTAAGAGGAACTCCTGCTTGGTTCCAAGGATGTGAGGTCTCAATACGTGGACCAACCACATGAGGGAGGTTCATGAAGTGAGGAAACCATCAAGCAGAGCCATCCATCAATGGGAGAAAGCACACCACAAAAGCTGAAAGATTGAGACTAGACGCTGCACAAAATATAGGAGCCCCCTATTTCACAACGCAGGCAAAGACAGTCTCCTGATCAATTTACTGGATACATGTCTCTCATGATAAAATGTATTGTGAATGAACCATCTTCCTTCTAGGAAGTAGTGACCCCATTTGGGTTGATGTTATGGTAGAGGAGTATGACTCCATTGTCAAAAAATAGTTCATGGGAAATTTTCCCAAGATCGGTCGACAAATCATTGGTAGGTTCAAGATGGATCTACAAGGTAAAGAAAGATGTTGATGGGAGTGGGGAGAAATAAAAGGCCAGGTTTATGTGGTCTTCCTACGACATTGAGGGGATAGATTTCATGATGAGACCTTTGCAATTTGTCGCATAGTACTCCTTCCATAAGATCCATCCTTGCACTCCTAGCGATGTAAGAAGGCGTGATTCATCGATGGATGTAAACTGCTGCCATCCAATGGGATCATTGGAGGAAGAAGTGTACATTGAATGTACCCGTGGTTCTTTGAGACCCGATAGATTCGTGATGTGCACTCAAGAGAGAATCAGATAATGGGCAAGCACCCCGTGCTTGGTAGACTCTGATAGACAACTATTTCATCAGATTGGGCTCCACCAAAAGTGAAGGTGATGCAAACTTTGATACCAAATTGTGGTGGAGGGTGTTTTAATCATCATGGCTTTTATGTTGATGGGATTTATCAATTCGGGTGATGAGCAGCTGATACACTCATGAAAGGATGACCGCAGAAAGGAGTTTGAGATGAAGGATTTGGGCCTCTTCATTATTTCCTTTGATTGGAAATAATGGCAACAGATGTTGAAATTCCCTTTGTGTCCTACTCGGAAGTATGCAAGAGAGATATTGGGTAAGTTCACATGGAGGGCTGCAAACCCATGGATACCCTTCCGTGAAACCTGGAGGAAAGAGGATGCTACTTCTCGAGAAGTAGTGGATGCTACTGTATATAGACAGTTAGTGGGTCTTTACCTAATGTATTTAGTGTGACGAGCGAGCATTTGTTATGCGGTTAACCAGCTAAGTTAATCAATGGTTAAGCCTACAAAAATATTTTGGAGGGTGGGTAAGCATGTCCCGAGATATATGAAGGGAACATCTCAGCATGGATTATGGTACGCATGCACTACGTGAGTTGAACTTGCAAGGCTTCACAGATGCATATTGGGAAAGCAACCCAAATCCATGAAGAGCATACCGGGGTCTTTAGCATTGATCTTACAATCGCTCCTACTAGAAATGTATATTTGTGGGTAATTCCGCCAAATGGAAGTTTCTAATACATGGCAGCAAGTCAAGCTAGTTACGTGATGCTATCTAAATGAGAAATATCTTGGTTGAATGTTTTGTTCTCATTTAGATCCGATAGTGATTTATTGTGATAATCATAGCTGCATTAAACTCCCCACCAATCCCATGCTCTGGCGATGATCTAAGCATATAGATATCCTATATCATCATCTCATAGATTGTGTGCGCAGAAGATCATGTTGCTTCAAGATATTCCTATGGAAGATTAGGATGGACATTCCTCATTGAAGGTGCTCACCAGGAGAAAATTCAAACATCATAGAGACAGGATTGGGGTGAAGGATGATCCCTTTCTTATTGAGAGGGAGTGCTGAAAGCCATCAAAACATGCGTCTAATTTACTCTTCCCTTAAATAAAATCTTTAGACAATAAATATTAATCACTATTTCATTCATAATCGAAAGGAGTTGGATTTGTAATAGAACCATAAGTGTAGTTAAGTGAGTTAAGATCACGAAATTTAGCTTGTAAATCAAAATTGCACCTAGTGAGAGTTTATTAATCGAACTCCACATAACCTAAGATTCACCACTGGATAACTATACGCATACTCTATCCAAGGAGACCCAAATTGAGATACATGAAAAGGGGCCATTATCGTCAGGATTTGATCACACATGATATGCTTATGAGCATTGCAAGCTAACCAGGGCAATTCGTAATCAGCCCAGAGAATTCAATCATGAAATTAAAAGCAGAGGGGAGGCAAGTTGTCTAGACAATGGAATCGGGCACATGTATTTTCTGATTCGTGTATGATACAGGAGACGCATTGTATTGTATTGAGAGCTCTGGATTAGAGTTTTGTATGAGATTTTTTAAGGATTCATGATATACATAATATATGATAGTGGGTTTTACCGGGAAAGCGTAAAGCTAAAAACTTATGTGTTATGTGTTCTGATATCAATTTCAGGATCGGTGGTTGTGATCGCGGTTTAATTTCTTCCACAAGAATAATAGTAGAAGCGATTATGTATTTAATAAAGGAAAAACTTGTTAGATCAGGAGAATCAAAGAAATACTTAATTTGTATTGAATTTCTACATGGTAAGACACACCCAACCCCTGGCAATCTTTTAAGGGATTGGGTATTAAATTTTCATTTTTTCCTTAACCATCTCTAAGACTCTTCTTGAGGACATCATCGTCTTTAAATTTGTCAAGAAATTCCTAAATGTGAATATAATTATGCCCAAATTAGAGCTCTATATCAAAGTTTATAACCTTTTTAAATTCTTAGGGTCTTTGTTGGCCAAAGGCCTCCTTACTACCATGTGGCATACATGTGGCTCCAACATCACTCACTATCCATTTTCACCTTTGTTCTCAGAACTCCTTCCTATCGAAGTATTCTGATCGTGGCCCCACTGACTACTCTGAATCAACCACTCTGAATACACATACTCTAACAGATCGAATAGTTCTTGTTTATTTTATCCTATGGATGTAGTGCGCCTAGGGGTTCCAAATAATCACCAAATAAGGTAAAGGAATATCCTTTCTAGGGCGTTTTTTGCAAAATCTAATAGTTGTGATCTCATGGTGCTCATGACGATATATACAATCCTTGGGCCTATTTTCATTGGACTCACTCTTCTAATCATCCCTTCCATACCTTCGACCGATCTGATGCCAATGAACTATCAATTGGGTCCGATGATCCAAAATCCACCTTGGTCATTCTTGATTATCTTATTGAATTAATTGTTCCATAATACATCGAAATACCACTTTTTAATATCTTATTTATTTAATCCTTGTTAATGTTAATTAATCCTTATTTGATTTACCAGACCAATAACATCAATAAATTACTTGTTGGCCCTTGACCAAGTTTTGGAGAACCTTGGTCATGTTTGACCATTTTTGGGACTTCAACAGATTGGTCGAAGGCAAAGTGCAAGTTGAAGCAGATATCGCAGGATCTTGGCCCCTTTTTAGGGCAATTTTGGGATTAGGGTTTATGTAACGGGTATGGGATGTCAACCCATAGGTCTACCCATGTTTAGGCCCATCTTGTAATGTATAAATATATAGCTAGGCGATGTAATAAGGGGGTTGTGTGATAGTGTAGACCTGATAGAATTGGCTTAGTACAGAGCTAGAGGCTTTGTGCATACTATGTGTTAAGAATTACAGAGCTAAGTGCAAGTGATTGTAAGAAGCTTGTGTGCAAACTGTGTAAGAAGGCTTGTGTTGTGACCTAACTTGGGGAAGGAGGATCTGGCGAGGTGCACGCAGACCTCTTGTTTTATGCGGAGTGGGGTTTTTGGGCTCTGTGCTTGTTGAAGATTGAGAGAAGATAATAAATAAGAGAAGAGTTGGTGGACGTAGCCCCACACTGGGGTGAACCACGTATATCATGTGCTATGGTTTCTTTGTGCATTATGGTTGTTATATTTTTCATATAATTTAAGCTTAGTGCAGTAATGAATGTTTAGATGAATCTGGTATGATATATTAAGTGCTTAGTGATATGAATGAATACTAGATTTGATCTCTTTCCATATGATAAGTGGTTATATATGTTAGATCTGGTTGAATATTGCGTTGTTCTTTAATTAGGGTTTGGATCTGCGATGTGAATAAGGGTTAAATACTGATGAATCCTAACTGCTAAGTGCTTTTTTAGAGTGGTGTAATCACAGATCTGTGTCCCAGCTAGGTTGCAGACATTTGAGTCCTGCAACCACCCCTGCCTCTACCTCGGGTGAGACTTCATCTGCTTCGCAGGTGTTGCCAAAAGGGTTGGTAGTTAGGGTTTTGTTGGTGTGTTGTTGAAGCGTTGAACCTTGGGTCTGCCCCTATGCCAACATTACTCTTTCTTTTACCTCAGGAATTCCATGTCTCGAAATGGTTTTTGTTGTTAATTAAATGTCAGTATTATAATGATGATCTTATGATATAATTTAATTGATTATATTATAATATAATTAATTAGACTATATTACACTCAGGTTTATTAACCTTTTTTAATATATATAAATCACCAAGCCTTGACTTATAAATTTCCATGAGAGTGCTCAGACCTCTGAAGCTTGACATCCGATTTCAGATAATCCTCTCTCTCTCTCTCTCTCTCTCTCTC
>SNQJ01S0189607.1:0-12426 GCA_010110895.2 Picea sitchensis | reverse complement strand
GTATGATAGGTGTCCTTTACATAGAAGCTAGGTGTCCTTATCCTAACAAACTAGAATAAATTAATTTCTAAAAACATTTATACTAGAAAATACTTAGACTATAGAACTTTAGGATTATGAGGCTAACAATAATTGCTCTCATGTTCTTTTAATTTTTTGGACTCAGATCATACCACATGGTTCCTTTGACTGAGAACTCCACCGAGTCCTTCCTTGCATACATCGGTGCACACAACAAAATATTCATTTGGATCTGCAATCTTTAAGATTGGTGCACTTGTCAATATTCCCTTCAACTGTTGAAAACTCTCTTCATACTTGGAAGTCCATTCATATTTCACTCCCTTCTTTTGAAAATAAGTGATTGGACTTGCAATCTTTGAGAATCCTTTTATGAATCTTCAGTAATAACCGACAAGACCCATGAATGATCTGACCTCTGTCACATTCTTTGGCGCTGACCATCCTCTAATGGCCTCTATCTTCTCAGGATCAACTTCTATCCATGTTGCTGATATTATATGCCCCAAGTAGTGAATATTCTTTTGATAAAAGATGCACTTACTTATATTAGCATACAATTTATGCTCTCTTAAAACTTGCAACACCATTCTTAAATGTTTCTCACGTTCCTCTTCAGATTTAGAGTAGACGAGTATATTGTCCAGGAACATAATTACAAACTTGTCCAAGTACTCCCTGAACACTCCATTCATCAAACACATAAAGACTGTTGGGGCATTTGATAGTCCAAATGACACTACCATGAATTCATAATTCTCATAACTTGTTCTAAATTTTGTCTTGCTGATGTCTTCTCCTTTTATTCTCACTTGATGATAGCCTGATCTCAAGTCAATCTTTGAAAATATTCTTGCACCTTTCAGCTGATAAAAAAGTCATCAATTCCGGACAAAGGATACTTATTCTTTATGGTAACCTTATTAAGGTGCTTGAAATCAATACACAACCTCAAGGTTCCATCCTTCTTCTTCACAAAAATAATTGGGGCTCCCCAAGGTGACACACTTGGGTGTATATACCCCTTTTTTAACAACTCTTCAAGCTGCATCTGCATCTCCTTCAATTTTGGTGTACCAATCCTGTATAGTTTCTTGGATATTGGGGAAACTCCTAGCACCAAATCAATAGAGAAATCAATGTCTCTCTTTGGTGGCAACCCTGGAATTTCTCTAAAAACATCTTCAAAATCCCTCAAGATTGGATGGTATTCAATGTTTTCCACTTTGTCTTTGGCTGCCTCCTCCATATGGGATTCAGACATTTGACATCCCTTCCTGAAGCTCTTCTTCAAATGTATAGCTGAAATCTCTCTAACAACTACAACTCTTGGAATGCCTTGAATCTTGCCTTACTTCCCTTCCTCATCAAGACATGTGATTGCCTTGTTGTAACAGTCTAAGTCAACATGATGTTTTTCCAACCAATCCATGCCAATTAGACAATCATATGAACCCAACTGTATGATGTTTACATCTATATTTGTGCTAAGTCCATTCATGTCTACCGAGAAATCTTTAACCAACTCATTGATTTTCCTCTTAGCCCTTGTGGCTAACTGAACCAACCAAGATTTATTATGCTTACTTATTTGCAAGTGAAATATTTCAACAATGTTAGCATTTATGTAATTATGGCTAGCTCCAGAATCATTCAAAATTTCTATGGGTTGGTTGTCAATCTTACCTTCCACTTCGATCATGTGGGATTGATACTCTGCATGTTTATTGTCCAAGGCTACATAAATCCTTTGCATGATTCCTCCCATGTCTTCCACTGTTTCAACCTTCTGAATGTTGTGGACAATCCTCATTCTTTCTCCTTTGTGAGGGCAGTCCCTATATAAATGATTTCCCTCACATCCCCAACATTGAGCAGGTTGTTGTCTTGGCCTTTTCCCAAATGAATCTACATTCTTTTTCTGATTTTGGGATGTTTGGTCTTGCACATTTGCTTGGAAGTTATTTATGAAAAAGGGTGGCTTAAAACCCTTTCGCCTTTGATCATTTTTCCCTTTCATCTTGTTATTCCTAGTCTTTTGGAAGATTGGCCTTCCTCTATTATGATCATAATGATGCCTTTCTCTCCTTATGGTTTCTTCCAAGGTCTTGGGGTTATCATATTGAATCTTGTCACTACAGAAGGAGTGTAAATCACTTAGAAACCTATGGATTTCAGCCTTCTCATCTTTTATGAAGTCAACATGCTTCAACAATTCAAAGAACCACTTCCCATATTCTTCCATTGTCATGGTTCCCAACTTGAGTTCAAAGAACTCTTTCATCTTTATTTCATAGTAATGATCGGACAAATATTTCTCTTGGAAATATCCTTTGAACTTCCTCCATGAGATCCTTTTCTTATCAAGGTTCTTGTCTTGCTTAAGTTTATCCCACCACATAGCTGCCTTTCCTTGCAAGTGGTAGGTGGCAATTCTATCTTCTACCCGCGAGGGGCAATCATGCAGCTAGAGATATTTCTTCATTTCCAACAACCAAGCTCCAGCCTCTTCACTCTTTTGGTGTTCTCCATTGAAATTAGGTGGCTTGTTCTTCCTGAGTTCACCCTGCAGGATGTCTACCTCGGGCCTTCTTCTTTGCCTTCGAACAAGAGACACACTTGGACTGCTCCATGGACCTGAACTTGCATGAGTTCTTCTGGTGGATTGCCTTGGAGAATGATGGTGTCTGCTCATGCTTCTTGACTGCCTGTCATTTCCATGATCATCTCTTTTGCTATGGGTTCTTGATGCCAAAACTTGTCTAGCACTAATTGCTTTCTTGGTCCCAGAATCCTTGTTAACTTGCTTATGCAACATATTCAAACTTTGAAGTATCTCTTCCCGAGCCTTCACGATTCTTTCATTATCGACCCTATAGCTGTGCACTTCTTTTTGCAGGCTACTCATAGTTACAATGTCATGCCTGTTTCTTCTCCCATCAGACTCAGTCTCAACATTACCCATGCTTGTATGCAGACCTCTAATTTCTTCTTCATGGCTGTAAAACCCTTGAACATCCTCCATGTATCCAATTATCATGTAGGGACTAAAGACTGCTTTTCTGTATCTCTAATTTTGCAAGAATCTATATGCAATAATTTCTATTGGAATTAAGCATATTGCAAAATATCTATTAATTATATTACAGGTCATGATTCATTTCAAATCATGAAGAATATTAATGCATTATTGTAGAATCTAATTCCTTAAATGCATTCTTTCCGAAACAACTTTCCAACGGTTGTCCTCTTGCCTCAATCTGAGTTCTGAGTGAAATTTACAACAATTACAAGTTGCAATTTCCACCCTTTTGTTGCTACATAATTCAATTCTATCATTTTTGAAGAAGATATAATGCCCAATGAAAAATTATGGGTTGATAGATTTATTCTACTCCTCACGACCTTCCCCAACAACTATTCGTTCACTTCAATCTGAGCTTCGTGCTGGAATTTATGGTGGAAAAATACTGAAGAATTATTCAATAGTGCATTCAACACAATAACAACACTAAAAAACCGTCTGATCATCTCTTGATTAGATCTCCACCGTTGATGGATTCATCATGGATGTAAGTCGCATCTCTTCACCGCCATACTCTTCACACCCGAAGTCTTGGTACTTAGCCATTTTTCCATCTTCGCGGACTTGCGGACTCGCTGATGTCTAATTCTATAAGCATCCTTTCATAGGTTTGTTTGAAAAGTATCGACACTTAGCCATTTTTCTATCTTCGCAGACTCACAGACTCATCATCTTGTCACATTATTTTCATATGTCTGTTCGAGAAGTCTCCATATTTAACCATCTTTTTTTTTTTAAATCTTACCTTGATCTCATGGAACTGACAGATGGCCTGCCACATGGCTCCACATCACCTACCAAATGTCATTCCATCCACCATTTATGTATCTGCTACCATGGAAGTACACACCATTCTTCCACGTTAGCTGACACGTGGCCACTGCATCATGCTAACGTCATCGTATTGAAAAATACCCAAATTTTTATCTATTTTTTTTCTTATTTTCTTAATTGTCCCAAGAGACTCAACTTCACAATTAGTTATGTGGCCGCCATTAGATCTTGTAATTAAGCTTAATACAACCAAATTGGGTCTGTACATGCAATTCGACCCTCTGCCCTCTTCAAATTCACCTCTTGTGCATGGAATTTGTCTTGAATTATTCTGCAAAAATTGGGGCTTTTGCCCAATTTTGCCTCAATTCCGCCATGGACGCTATGGCCACTTTATAACTTCAACATTCAACTATCTGTATCTTTGGAACTACTCAGTTAGAGACTAAATTTGCTCACATTTAATTCTTGTCTCAATTCTTCCAAATGATTTACAAAATTCCTTTAATCCCACTGTAATAATTTTGTCCAATGAATTGCAAGCATCCTCATTTCTATATTCTATCAAACAATTTGCACGTTTACTCTGCAAATTTCAGTTATGCGCTATGCTAACTAGCCCATGCAGGCTCAGTGTTGGAAACTGGGCTCTGATATCTCTTTGTAACGTACCCAACCACCTAGGCTAGGACATGCCACACAAAACTCTATCTTTTACCGCTCTGATATGACTTTGTAACGTACCCGTTACAAAGACTCAACAAAATTTCTCTGATACGACTTCATATTGTTTCCCCGACCCAACCGAGGGACATTATGATGTAGAATACACATTAAAACAAAGTTTCTACTAACTAATTTAATTCATTTACAATTAACTCATTTCCCATAGCTTTCGGCTCAAATTAAAACAAATTTAGATACTATCTATAACCACAAAATAGAAGCATATACATCATGCTAATAATCAACATGAAATGCAGATAAACAACTCATTACAACATCATATAAATCACTTCCAAATACAATTAGTTCATGCACAACAATTAAACACATAATTTAGCACAACAACAAGATAAAACACTTATCTTTTCACAACAATTGCGCAACCATCTGCTTGGGACAGACGTTCCACCCAACCATAGATTGATTGTTCCAAATATCAATAGTCAGTCACCCCCGAGCTGAGGCTAGCAATCCACGAAAGAGGGTGGTCTCTCACAGTCCACTCACAACTCTTAAAACTCTCAACCCAACTGATATTCTCCTATAACTATCCTGATTTTCCACCACCTCTCTTCCTCTTGACCTGTCCAACCCAAGGAATGTACCCCTTCATTGATCTCAGTCCCTCGGGCATCCCATTTGTTTATCAGGGTCTCTCTGACATAGACAACTAGGAATCTCTTAGCTGGGAACTCAAGGGAAACAACTGCTAGGAAAACTATAAGCAAACCAACAACAAACACTTGTTGTTTTAGTGCAACTCACACAAGAGTTTACTCTTCATGCTTGACAACCTGGCTCTTCAGTTTTCTAGCTCCAATTCACTCCAATTACGCTCCAACATGCTCTAGAATTCACCCTCAATGGTTACATCAACTTCAAGATCTGTTTCTTGCTCTCTCCTTGTTTCCCATGCACAAAACCTCCCTGTGTAAAACTGTTGTCCCCACCCATACACATTTCCTCTCTTTGGCTTGCCTTTATTGACACACACTCTTCCGCAAGATGATTGTACTCAACCCCCAAGTGCCCAATAAATTTGGTATGTGACCACTCACACCCACCCTCTTACATGTATTCGATGATTGGCTTTGGGAACACTCAATCAGAAATGGGAAGGTTCATATACAATTAGCAAATTTAGGAAAATGAGTTAAATTAATATACATGGGTATTTCCCCCTTGGACCCGTCTTGGCCATTATCCTAGACACTCCCCTCTCTTGTGTATTAATTCACCCCCCATCTCTTTTCCATGTTCCCTTAGCAGCTGGCATCACATTTTATTATTAAAACATTGAAATACAATTCACATATTGCATCGCTTTGATAGTAGCCACACATTATATCTACATAAGAATTAATTAAAATGGGTATTATAGTGGGGATGTTACAACATGCCTTCAAGGGAGAAAAATTGGGAAATGGAAGAAACACAAGAAGAAGAATACAAAATAATGACACCACCTAGAAGATCCAGATTTCAAAATCAACAACCAACTATGGAAAGAATTCAGGAAGAAGATTACAAAAGAGAAACACCATTTAGAATATCTCCTACACCCAGGTACCAAACTATTTTTCTTGGTTTATGTTATTCCTGTAACAATTTTAGGCACAAGGCTATAAACTGTAGAGCCTATGCCAAGAACATAAGAAACTATGAAGTCTACTCTACAATGAATCATCTCAGAAAACCTCATGAAGTGTATAACACAAACTATAACAATTTTGACTCATTAAATGATGAAGTAGAATGTTATAAATGGAACAATTTTGGACACATGTCCAAAGATTGCAGATTAACTATTCCTCCGAAAGAACCAAAACAAGTTTTTAATAATCATATAAAAGAACCATCAAGAATATGGAGAAGGAAGCAAGATAAAATAAATGTTGAAGAATGTTCTATTTCCCTACAAGCCTAAAGAAGAAGAAATGATTGGTACATTGACAACAATTGCTCAAAGCATATGACAGGTGACAAGGATAGATTTATAACTCTGAAGAAAGAAAGAGATGGATCAATTTCGTTTGGTAATGAAAACTTAGCCAAAATTATAGGAAAAGGCACATTCAAGCTTGGAAGTAAAGATGCTAGGGTAGAAAATGTCCTACTTGTCGAAAATGTGAAGCATAATATGCTAAGTGTAAGCCAAATGTGTGACCAATGACAAAAACTTCTATTTGACTCAAATAAATGTGAAATAAGGAAAGAAATACTAGGCAAACTGGTGGCTACAATAGTAAGGACTCCAAACAACATATACGTCTTAAATGTGATTGGAAAAGAAAAATGTTGTTTGGGAAGGGAAAATGAAAGTTGGCTTTGGCACAAAATAATGGGTCACATGAACTTTGACAATATTGTCAAGATCAACATAAATGAAGCGGTAAGAGAAATGCCAAAAATTTCAAAACCAACCAATGCTATGTGCAAGCACTGTCTGCATGGAAAACAAACAAGAACCAAGTTCAGAAGGAAGGAATACTCTACAACAAAACCATTGCAGATTTTGAAAACTGATATATGCAGACCAATGAGAATAAAAAGACTGACCGACGAACAATACTTCATGCTACTTATTGATGATTTTACAAGAATGACCACAATCAACTTTCTCAAGAAAAAGTCAGAGGCATTTGAATTTTCAGGATATTTAAAGAGATGGTTGAAAATGAAACTGAATCGAAAATCAAGTTCCTGAGATTAGACAATGGAGGTGAATTCACATCAAAAGAATTCATGTAATTTTGTGAAGATCATGGAATAAAAAGACAATTCTCAGCAACTAGGACTCAACAAAATGGAGTTGTTGAAAGGAAGAGCATAATTGTAACATAGATGGCCAAAACCATGTTGAAATATTCCAAGTTGAGTTATGTATTTTGGGTACAAGAAGTACACACAACTGTTCATATCTTGAATAGAGGAATGCTCAACAATAATAGTGACAAAACTCCATATGATCTATGGAAGGGAAGACCTACAAACATCAAACATTTTAGAGTATTTGGAAGCAAATGCTACATAAAAAGACAAGATGAGATGGTTGGAATATTCGATTCTCGATTTGATAAAGGCATATTGGTTGGATACTCAAGAAAAATCAAGGCATTCAAATGTTACAATCTAAGACTCAACAAGATAGTGGAAAGCATAAATGTAAATATTGATGAAATGAATGTGCCAAAGATCAAAGAAGAACATAAAAATTCAAAAGAGCAAGCAACAAAAGAAGAACTAAAAGAAGAAGAAGAAGAAGAGAAGCAACCAGATGGAGAAGAAGAATAAAATGACCAACACGACTTTTAGATTTCCTCCAGGACACCTAACCGTCGTGTTTAGAAGAATCATCCACCGTAACAAATTACTGGAGATAAAAATGCATGAATAGAAACCAAAGGAAGCATACGAGTACGTACACCAGAACAAAGACACCTAACGCTGTTATCCATAGTTGAACCCAACAACTTTGAGGAAGCCAACAATGATGAATATTGGATGAAGGCCATGGAAGAAGAACTTAATCAAATAGAGGAGAACAAAACTGTTTCCAGGACCTAAGGAAAAAAGGGTAATTGGTACAAAATGGGTGTTCATAAACAAACTAAATGAAGATAGATAGATAACCAGAAACAAGGCAAGGTTAGTATGCAAATGATATGCTCAAGTTGAAGGAGTAGATTTTGAAGAAACTTTTTCCCCTGTTGCCAGAATGGAAGCAATCATAATGATCTTGGCCTATGCATGTTCCAAGAGAATCAAAGTATATCAGATGGATGTAAAATCAACATTTCTAAATGGTGAATTAGAAGAAGAAGTCTACATTGAACAATCAAAAGGGTTTCTACTGTCAGAAAGAGAGGATTACGTTTGCAGATTGAAGAAAGCTCTGTATGGACTTAGGCAAGCCCCTAGAGCCTGGTAGTCAATATTGGAAAAGTCTTTCTAGCAACAAGGATTCAGAAAGGGTAATGCATATAACAATCTCTACGTAAAGGTTGATAGGGACAACACACTTATCACTGAACTATATGTGGATGACATTATCTTTGGAAGTAATGATGACATGATGAGTAAAAAGTTTTCCCAAGACATGCAGAATGAGTTTGAAATGCCACTACTTGGTGAATTGAATTTCTTTTTGGGACTTCAGGTATTTTAGCTGGATGATGGTATTTTCATTTCCCAAACCAATTACATCAAAGAAATGCTGAAGAAGTTCGGAATGGAAGATTGCAAACTCGTAAGTACTCCTATGGTGATCTATTGCAAGTTGAGTAAAGATGATGAATCTAAAGAAGCAAATCAAAGACTATATAGATCAATGATTGGAAACTTACTCTATGTGACAACCTCAAGATCAGATGTAATGCAATCAGTTGGACAAGTTTCCAGATTTCAAGTAGCACCAAAGGGAACTCATGTGCCGGTAGTTAAACAAGTCTTCGGATATCTTAAAGAAACAACATAGTTTGGATTATGGTATCCAAAAGGGAATGAGTTGACTATGGTCGCCTACGCAGATGCAAATTGGGCAGGAAGCATTAATGATCAAAGAAGTACTAGTGGAGTATCCTTCTACTTGGGCAACTGTTTGGTATCTTGGTTAAGTAAACAACAATGCTCAATATCATTGTCTACAACATAATACTAATATATTGCAGCAACAACATGTTGTACTCAAGTTCTCTAGATGAATAAAACACTGCAATACATACAAGTACAATATGATGAGCCCATCTATATACTCTGTGACAATACCGGTGCTATAATATCTCCAAGAATCTAGTGGTGTATTCCAAGACCAAACATATTCCGATCAAATTTCACTTTATGTGGGAACAAGTTATAGAAAATAATATCAAGTTGGAGTACATTGGGACAAAAGAAAATATTGCAGATATCTTCACCAAACCTCTCCCAAAAGAGACATTTGAGTATCTTCCACAGAAACTTGGAATAGTTTCTGCCCCACAATAATCTACACGACATTTTGCAAAGAAGGCACAAGAAGAGAAATCACCAGGAAGAGTTAAACTGTGAAGATTAGATTGATGAATGATTATATAATTGATGAATTCTTTTTATATACATCAATGGTTTACATCATCAGGAAGCACCAATGGAAAAAAAGCACCAGAGGACAGACAAAACATGAGCAGGAAAGAAAATTCAGAAGCATGAATATTGGGAAAGAGATTTTCAGAAGAAGGTATATTGTCAAGGGGAGTTACCCTTTTACATTGATGTCAAAGGGAGAGAGAAAGAACAAAATCATGAAGACAAGGGGAGAATTGGTCGTAGGGAGAGCATGAGTGTTGCCATCAATACCAAAGGGGAAGATTGTTGGAAAATTGGTTGTCATTGATGTCAACTTTAGAAGAAGTCTAGAAGCCTCTAGAAGTAATGGGTATAATTGAAGAGGTCTCCAAAGTGGCCCCCTTATGGCATAGCTTTAAGCATGGCCCTCATTGGAAGACACTTTGAAGAAATATAAAAGAATCCCAGAGATGTGGTCATGAAGCATGAAGTTGTTTGAGGAAAAAGAGGATGGCAGACTCTACTAATGAATTTAAATTCTCATATATGGATAGTCCTCTTCATGTCATTTCCAACAGTGGGTGGTATGCCATGTGGTTCCTCACGGCTGAGGCGATATGCCCTCTTGAAGATGGAAGCCCCAAAGTATGGTTAAGAAGCCCTAAACAGTTGTAACAAGAAGTGATAAGTCGACCCCAAATTAATTAAAAGAAGAAAATTTGTTGCAAAAAAGAAGTTACAAGTCAACCCCTTTGTAATGAATATTAAGGATATTGTTGTTAAATTTAGCCCTAACGGAATAATCATTAAAAATTATTTTGTATTTTATTTGGATCAAGTCGGCCCTAAAAAGAGGGTGCCAAATCTAGTATAAATAAGGCACCTAAGAGTTCATTTGTTACATCAAATCAAGTGATTTTAATCTCAGGTAACCAAGGAGATCTAAGGTGAATTTCAGAGGGAATATGAAGTGAATAAGGGCAAAATTCCAAGGGAGGACGAAGTCTTGTGATGATGTGTTCTAAGGTATGTTATTTAAAGGCCATCTTACCATTTTTGTTATAACATTTTTTCTAGAACGATTCAAATATCAAAACTCAGAGGCTATTGAGAAGGCATATCAGGGTACCTGTGGTAAAAATTCTAGCTTCTAGGTCGTTGCATGTTTGGAGATACACTCTATGGAAGATAAGGTTTTTGACTAGTCATGAAACTAGTCTCAAATATGTGTTTTGAGAAAAACAGTCATGACTTCTTCATAGAGGATCCAAATTATGTGATACCAATTGTATTGGAAAGAGTACAGTCCGCAGTATGTTGTGTGTGAGTTTCAAAACCAGATATAAAATATTCAGTGTGTGGCATGCTGTACAAGTTCTCTCTCCAAAATAGGCCAGAATTAAACAAGGTCTGCCATTTTCTCTATAAATCCTTTTTAGGGATGATTCAATGAGTAAAAATTGGATAAATTCAGAGAAGATATTGAAGAAGATTGGGTACAAGTTTCAGACCTTTATTCATTACAGGTACATATTTATGCTTGTTGAAAGTTAGGGTTTGTGTCTAATCCAAAAACTAGTCCTGCGAGACTGAAGTAAATTCAAATGAAGATGCTATCCTTTTTTTGAACAAGTTGAGGAAGGCTTGTAGGTTTGTGATCACATACACTAGGTTGCTACATGACTAAAGGTATGCTTTCTATGTGTTCTATTTTGATGATTATGGTATATTCTTAAGGAATATCTTGGATGGTTTGGCACATGCTTAAGGAGTGCTCTTGGCACATGGTTTGAGGCATATGTTGTTGATGATGATGAACATATGTATGAGAGATTCTCTTAGTGATATTGGAATATGATTGAGTAGATTTGGCTTGTTGATGATGATGTTGATGATGAGATATCGATATCAGTGACAGATACAGTGACAGAGACAGTGACAGAGACATACTGATTATTAGTGACAGTGTCGGTGATAGGTTGAGTCTACACTTATATTTCAGTGTTGAAGGAAGGGGCAAGGAAAGGGGGTCATAGCCTCCTTCCAGTTGGAGTCGGAGAATACAGGGAGTTGAAGCTTCCTTTAGGTTGGACCCTGTAAATCAGGGGGTTGGAGCCTCCTTCTAGTTGGAGTTGGAGAATTCAGAGAGTTGTAGCTTCCTTTAGGTTGGAGCCTGTAAACATGGGGGTTGGAGCCTCCCTCCATTTGGTGCTAGAGATTTTGGAAGTTGGTGCTTCCTATTAATGTAATCTTTGATATATATAAGAAAACATTTAGTGGTCTTCTCCCATTTGGGTTTCAACGTAAAATTCTTGTGTACTGTGCATCTATGGTTATGTGTTGTTGAACGATATTGCTCATAATATATTGAATTAAATCATAAGTGATAAACTATTTATGAATTGATGTTTACACATTCTCGTTAAAAGTGGTAAAATTGCAGAATATTGATTCACCCCCCTCTCAGTATTCCAACAAGAAAGATGATTTACAACCTCATCATTGTGTTGAGGGGGTTGGATTCCATTTAACTCAACAACATGGATTACACCTGAGGACTAGGACCAATTAGACTCTTCCCCATTTTGTATGGCACAATCCTTCAGATTAATGGCTTGGCAATCGTTCGATGAGATTTAAGATTTGCCAATTTTATCTCTTTTGTTCTTTTTCTATTTTCTGGGAATTGTTTTTTCGTATGCTTAAAACATAGTTATTACTAAAGACTACTTGGGGGGGTAACCTCTCGAGTAAGGCACAACAACAATCACATG
>SNQJ01S0189606.1:0-18205 GCA_010110895.2 Picea sitchensis | reverse complement strand
GAAAAAAATGAATATATTTTGTATTTTTTAATGTTTGTCGTGGTTTTCCGATTTTTTGCCGACTTTTTCCGACTTTTGCCGAAACGATTTTTTCCGGACCCTCGCCGACTTTTTGCCGTGGCCGACTTTTACAACACTGATAATTGGTGAAAATTGGGCTTTGAAAAGCTAGGTTGCTTCATAATCTTATTGTCCACTTACATTAGATCTCTTTAAATTGATGTCTATTTCGGTTAGTTCTCATGCTTTCTAAGCTTCTTTTGTAGGTGGCACCAAACTTTTAACAGTTTTTCTTTGCAAGGAACTTCTAAGTTTGCAGGTTCTCATGCTTGAAGAGGAGGTTGAGCTAGATTGCATCTTCCTCATACTTTAAGATTTATAAAAAGGCATAGTCCCTTTGTCTTCCATCGAGAAAACTCCATTGCCCAAGAATTCTAAGCTACAAGCCCCTTCTTTTTATCTCTTTCTCAACAAAATTAAATATTTCTTGGTTACCTTTCTTGCATGCAAGTAGATCTAGTTTCTAATTAAAAATCATGCATAGATATTTACTTATGTATGCATGCATTATAGATCTAGATTGCATGTTAATTTTTCCATCATCGAAGAGCTAGATCCATCAATACAGTTCATCTTTTAGCAAATTTTCATTTAAATCTTTCAAGGCTAAAGGTTGTTTCAATTTTAAAATGCTTTATATATAAATTTGGCAATCGTAGTGCCATTGCACTTGCTGTTTTAGGACAGCAAGCAAAGTCACTAAGAAGTCTTTCCATTTAGCTTGATTTCTTAGTCTCTAGATTGCTAACTAATCATAGGTTTTATTTGATAAAATTTTGTACAATTCTAACACTTTTTTGCAAGTTGTCCAAAGTTATTTTGGGCATCTTTGTTGTTCTTTTACTTGCTGATTTTTGAAGGTTTGCAAACATCCAAGGGGAATTTCTGCCGAATTTGGTGGATTTGGGTCATTCGGGACCCCCGAAAACACCTCTCATTTCCCAATAAGATTTTTTGAAACCTTGTGAGTTTGATGGTCCCTGTTATCGCACGGTTTGTAGGAAAGGTCCAAGGGCTTGAGTCGGGGCTTGAAACCGGCGTAACAGGAGCTTCCCCACCCACTGTCACCTCGATGGGGGGTACTTTCTATTTAGGAGGGCAAGTCCAAGGGAGACGTCCCTAAGGCAATCTGGTTCAACGAAGGGCTAAAGGTAAAAGGCCAAGTCAAGTAAAACCCCTTCCACAGATTGCTGCCCAAGATAGTCAAAGAGATAGGATCACTGACTGCCTAAGATAGTCAAAGAGATAGGATCAATGACGATGCACCTCGCTTATGACAAAGCAAGAAGACTAGAACGCGTTTGGTAAAGGGTTAGAATTTCATAAAACCAATGACTATCTTCAATAGATATACATGAGCAAATGATAAAATGCAATTGTTGACTAAGTCAATGATTGCTAGGCAAAGACTTATAACTTAAAACACTTCTTCAACAAAGCATAGAAGATAAAAGGCATTCAATGTTCAATATAAGACCATGTATCATATCAATAATGTATTAAATATGTCAAATCAGCTCAAATACATAAAGTTGCTGCGTCACCTATACAAAATCTGCTACAAGGACGCTAAGCTTTATCAATGAGTCAAATTAGATGACAAAGAGTAAAACGTTTTGCCAAATTTAGCTTAGAAATGCATTCAATAACTCAATGCCAACCACTAGAGCTGCCAAATGTCACAACCTTGCAGGTATAAGCAAAGAAACAAGAGTGGCGACGTCACAGCCTATATAATTTTTGTCGCCCTGTGTTAGCTAGCCTCGTAGGGACGTTTTGTTACTTTCAACCAACAAAAATGCAATTTAACTCCACGGGTACAAAGAGCAGACAAGGTCGCAACCTTCTATCCAAGCAAAGTTCAAATTAGGCCTCACGCTCTCCTCTTTAGGTTAATTCAAAAAATCAGCTAGGGTTATTAGGTAGGTTAGTAGGTTTGCAGCCTGGAGTAGTTTGAGAAGTTTTAATAGCACAACAAGCTTAAGAAATCAATCAAAGACTAGTGCCTTTGGGTAAATGGAGTCAAAATGGAAGTATGACTAATGTATGTTAGAAGGATTTCAAACCCAGGATTAAGAGACTTAGGGTTTAGTGGTGTTGCTAAGGCAAGGCTACAAACCCTAACCCTAAAGAGAAAAGGCTTACCTAGGTGTAGCTAAAGCTAGGCCTAGTGCTTCAATCTTCTCCCAGGACTTTCTTGGCAAAACGGCTTATAAGGATAACCCAGGCCGGTTGCTCAATACAAGGCTTCATAAACCCTAGAAGCAAACCCTAGGTGTAACTTAATTAGGCCTAGGGATCACTTCTTTCTTCAACTTAAACTCAAAGCTAGCTCAAGATAAAAGAAGGCTAGTGGCTATGGCTAGGCTAAACCCTCTGTGAATCAAAATGGCTTAAAGCTTTCTTATGCTATGGGGACATAAAGCCACGCACTACTTGTGTGTTGGCTCTAGGGTTTCAAGGATTGTCAAAACAACAAGATAGCAAATGAATGTAAACAAGTAGACCACAACTATTCAATCAAGAAGCTTTGAAGAAAAAACACTTACAAGATCATGAAGAGACATCAATCCACACCCTAGTTGTAAACCTTCCAATAGCATATAGCATCACTTCACCAAGAAATAAATCCCCAAGAGGTTGCCACACTTCCAAAGAGACAAGAACAAACCAAGAACAAAAGACTAGAAATGTCACTCCAATGAGAGCAAGTTATGTTATGATCCAAAAGAGGGAAATTATCCCCATTTATACAATACTTTGACCTTAAAATTAAAATAGATCAACAAAATAGCCTTGTATTGCCATCAGTTCAGCTTTTAATCATTTATTACTTTTACATGCTAAATGCCAAAATGAGCGTAAAGTCATATGCCAAGCCCCTTAAAGGGGAGACGTTGGTCTTTTAGGGCTCAATAACCATCAAATGAGCAAGACGCTGCCCATCCTAGGGCTCCAACAACCAGTCACACGTGCCAATCAAGCATAACATACTGCAAAACGCCCTGGAAATCGGGCCCATCTCGGTGGCGCCCCGACCAACTAGGTCAACGCCCAACTGCAAGGCATCGATCCCCGCATGCCATGGTTCCGCTTAAAACGTCTTGATGAGGGCGCCCCTCTTCTCGCGACCGCTCTCGCTTCACATATCGTCTCCGGGCCACATCCCAACATCCATCCGATGGGCTCTTCAGCCCCATGGAGTATCCGAACTCGATCATCTCCCCATGTGCACCTGATCCTATGGTAATCTCACGGCATGAACCCTCGGGTGACATCAAAGGCTATCTGGGGCTCATTAGTCCAAACATCATGGTAATGCAAATCACATTTCATCATTAAATTTTATCAATATATGCATAACATCTCTAACAAGCTCTAATACTGTAAAGACCCCACACAAGCCCACTCATACAAAGTCAAAGCAACCAGTTGGCAACCTATTGGGCTAATACCCACAAGAAATGGAGAGTCTCCCAAAGGGTTATTCAAACCATGTGTAGTGACGGAGGGTTTTTTTAGGATGTCTATCATAGCTCTAATCTTAGGGCTTCCGTTATCTAGGTGCCTTTGTAGAGGCTAGCCTGCACTGCTTATGGATGTGCATTTTTTCCAAGCCCCACGCCCTTGTCTTTATTTATTTGTATTTTGCTACAAGGCTTTGACAAAGAGGACAATGCCTTGGATAGGTGGCCAGAGATGACAATGTTACCCAGTAATCGGGTATCTTTCTTGCGTAAATGAGGGTTGGCTCAGATGAGACTCTCAGCCATGCAACCAGTTGGTACACTCGCTTGGTAACCAGATGGTGGCAATGTCATACCGCTTAAATACCTATGAACATACTGGGCTTCCATTGACAGACCTCCCATCCTCTTAGTTAGGGTCTTGCACTTCTATTTATTTATCATTTCTTAGGTCCCTCGGGCCTATGAGGCTTTTTATTGCCTTCTGGGATCCCCGGCTAAGCATCTCTAGGTTTTGATTTTCCCATGGCTTTTATCTTTACCAAATAAGTTTTTACCTCCCTCGGGCCTTAGCCCCTTCTTCCCATGCAAGAGAAGATGCGTACCCGGATGATCCTCCTAATGGCTAGACTAGGGAGTGGGAAAGATGAGCGGTTTCCAGATGTAAAGGTGATACTTACAGGTTGGAGCTGACGATGGCTCTGCAAACCCTTTGGTGGCTAACTAAAACCCATGAATACCAACTGCTTAAGCCAATTCCATCACCAATACCTCAACAAAGGGTCAAGTGGATTAGTGCAGATCCAAGTACCATCCAAAAGAGATCTAATGCATACATAAGAAGGTTATAATAATCAAATGCGACACATACCATGATACCTCTGGACCAATTACCTCATGTGGAAAGAACCTTTCTCTCGATGCAAGCCCAAGCCTAGGTGATGGAGGTCGGTAATCAAGGGATAACCGGGTCGAGAAGAAGAAGAAGATGGTCCTCCAGGACTACGCCCAAATGCCTCGCCTCCTAAGACCCATGTCTAGGACCATGTGGGCCTCTAGACATCTCCTAGTTATCCCTAGATACCTGGGATAACAGCCCCCATCAATAAAAGGACCACAAACATTCCTAAAAAAGATTGTAACAAATTAATAAAATCATTGATGATTTTGGTCTCACACCCTATTTCTTGCCTTTATTTACTAACTTAAGGATAAAACAAAAATTGCTCCACAAAAAATTCAATTTTTAGATTAATTTAGAGAAGTTTCAATTTCTAGAATAAAGTAGCTTAGATTTCATTTTGCAATTTTCTTTCAAAGGATTTTCTGTCGGGAAAATAAACCATCCCTCAACAACCTCTACTATGCTCTGACCCTTCTGTTCTAACTTGGGTTCCATAATCCAGCCCTGCCTACTTGGACTAGTTTTACTGTGACAATCCACAAACATTATTAATTCACTTGGGGATCCACAAATCCAACTTGTATGTGAAGTCAGGGGATACTCATAATGAGATTTGTTCTCTCCCTTGCTGGACCTTGCATTGTTCTTTGTACCCACCTTGAGGGATAAAACATTTAGATTAGATTACTTTCTATTTCGTTAATTTCACATTTACTTTTTTGCAATCACAAAGTGGCTTGCAATTCATCCAACCACTTCACGAATCAAAACCACTAATTCAAGCAACAACCTTAATAATAAAATTTGTCAAGAGCATTTGCAATATACTCCCACAACAACATTCTACATCTTGCAGCAAATTTTACAATATTGGCACTGGTCTTTATATTGCTTATCATTTCTTTCAAGCACTTGTATCTACTTTAAAGTTGTATCATTCTTGTGCAAGTACTTTATATGTTTTATATTTCTGGCATAAGCAATTTTCCTTTATGTGTCATATGTGTTGTTAGAATAGTTGTAGTTGTTCTTGATTTCATTAAACTCCTAGATTTACTTTTATGCTATAGATTACTTAGCCTTCGTTTATTTACTTAGATTACTTTTGTTCTTGCCTTCGTTTATTTTCTTATGGTCCACCCTACTTGGCTTAGGAATTGACCTAGATCTAAGGAGTTGAGTGTTGAGTGACAATATCTCAACTCAAGACTCGGGCTCTAAGCAACATCCGATTGGTAGAAGATTTCTTTCATGTTACTCGAGGTGTGTATAAGGTGGCAAAAAACAACATGACAACCCCACCTAGACGTTAGGAAAAGTCAGCTATTTCTCTTTGAAGGAATCATGTAGTGTTTGTGTGAGAAAGATGAAAGAAAGGAAGAGAAACCCACTTAAAAGATAGATATTTATAACAATAAATGACTATGAACTACTAATTGAATGTGTAAAGAAAGAACACAATACCAACAAGAATTAAAGTCTGAAAATAAGCACAACATTTCTTTATTAATGGTCGCCAAAGCATTGATTGCACCACATCAACAAGAACTCATTACCATGATTATCTTCTCACATAAGAAAGAGTGGAGATTCTAAGAAGAACAGAAGAGAGAGAATATCGAAGTTGTTGCAAAAATCCAACCATAATAATGTAGAAACCTCTCCATTAAATAGAGTGTGAGGGTGCACTTCCCAATAAAGAGAGAGGACGTGTGAGTGAGTAAATGTAATGTCCCTTTCCAAATAGGAGCTCCAAGAGGAGGCTTAATGGTCTAAACCACCCCTGCTAGACTATAGCCGGGGCCAAAGAGGGTGTAAACAGGTTACTAGAGGTCACTCCAAATGTGTGTTATAATCTGAAAGTGACATTGAGCTAACAAGAGTTAACAAATAGCTACTGTAGGGTCACCCTACCACTGCATGTTATATTCTGAAGTGACATTGAGCTAACAAGAGTTGGGTCAACGCTTTTACTAGAGGTCACCCCTACCATGTGTTATTCTAGGGACATTGAGTTAACAAGAGTTAACAACGCTTAAGTCATTATGAGCTAAAATAGAAGTCAACAAAGGAATTAGGGTTCAAATGGATTTAGGGTTTCAGATGATTTAGGTTTTGGAAAACTATAAAGGAAGGGTCAATAACCTAATTCATCGCTATGCATTATAATTTGTCATTGAGGAGAAGAGGCGACTCTCGAGAGATAGTTCGCTGCATTCCGTGAGGGAAGACACCGGGGCTGGTCGATTTTCGGTGTCGAAAGACACCCTAGTCACCTGAAGATCATCCGTGTCTCCATCATTCTTCGCTCCCCATATTCCGGGTATTATCTTTAGTTGCTTATTTGTATCTCAGCTAAGATCCTTTCGGTCTTTGGGATCTAATGAAAGTGTTGTTATTCACGCAGCTGTTTATTTGTATCTCATTAAGATCCTTTTGTCTCTTGATCTAGCTGAGTGTCAAGTATCTCACCGGCAGCTGTTTATTTATATTCCCACAAGATCCCAGGCTGTTGATCTAGTCGAAAGTATTGTTCCAGATTCACCAGCATTCTACCATTTTGTAATCCACAGAGATATCATAATACAAACTTGCACCTTTGTCGCGATTTATTATTTCAGGCGATCATTTATAAGGTTGTAAACCTTTGATCCCACACACACATTAGCCAAGCTCTAGACTAGCCAAGTCGTGAACATTATTGGTATCGAGTTTCTTTAGTCCCTCGCCAAACAAGGACTAAAGACCATGAACCCAACAAGAACCAGATGTATTGAGCACTAAGGTGACTAATATGTCACGCATTAATCGGGCTATAGGGAAGTAGGGACACTAACTTTCCTCCCCTTCCCGGGGCCTGAGGGAAGACTAAGAGGCACTTTGAGAAGCAAAGCGACGAAAGCAGAGCGAGGTCGAAGGCCAAGCAGAAGAGGCTAGTGACAGTATGAGCCACCGTGAGGGCGTTGGTAAGCCCCACGATCCATAATGCGAGCCTCATGTGACATCGACATGCTAATCCAGCCGGACCATGTCTCGCCTTTGGCTCTGTGTAGCGCATAGGATTATTATGCAGGATATTCCCGCACTCAAGGCCCACATGCTGCATGAACCGTGGGCGTGCGCAGACCCCACCACCCACTCGCATCGTGACATACCTCCAATGCAGTAGAATTCCACCGCTGTTTCCCGCTTCCGTGAGGGCAACCCCTAGGCGTTATCGCATACCGATATCACAGAGACCGCCCACACATGCGAGGACATTGCAGAGAGCATCTGAGAGAGTATGCGGCCTTGGGTCATGACTTCCACCAGACATGACCCTAGTGAAGTATTGTGGACTCAGACTCATGAATCGCCCCAAAGAGCCACAGAGAGGAGGGCGAGCACAGCCAGCTAGGGCATAACATTGACTCTCTCATTCAAAAGTTGGTAAACTCACCATACCTTCTTCACCTGATCAGTTCAAATACACCGCCAGAGTTTAAGTACGTATTAGACATCGTGACATAAGCTCAACCGATGATCGAGACAGAGGTTACTCGGCCAGAACCTTACACTTGAGGTAAGGCACACGAAAGTGGTGGTATCGCTGGACCGGTGACATTGGTCACAACATAACCTCCTATAGGAGTTTACGACAGCTCATGGATAGGTTTGACAGAAGGATCCCGAGATACACTTGTGGGATCTAGCCCATTGAGACAAACTGGCACAACAAAAACATTCATCACAGAGTTTCAGAGGATAGCCGTGGCAGTGACAGATATACCCGTGCTGACCATGCTATTCATGTTAGAAGGACTCACAGAGTCTTTAAGAGGATGGGTGAAGGCATACAGCCTCCCACTTTGCAGATGCCATCCTTCAAGACTCAGATCCGCACTGCCAAAGACTAAAACTCTCTCCAAACAATTTGTGCCCTAGAGGGATCAAGACGTAGTCATTCTAGAGAGAATGGAAGGGGAAAGAGAAGTTGGATGAGGAGACAGGGCGAGAGCTTATGAGGAAGAAGCTTTGCTTCAAATGCAAAGACCCTTGGGTCCCAGCCATAGGTGCATGGGTAAAGGAGAGATCCATTATATTGAGGTAGCAAATGCATGTTGGTGGAAAGTGAGGAGGAGGAGAAAGACAATGGATCCATCTACAGTCTGGCCAGAGGGAGGAGTCAAGCACTACAGAGGAGCAGCCCCAGACCTCACCGACACTTCCAAGCAGGAGCCCATCCCTCCAGTAGGGTCCCACAAACCGCCAGAAAGGTGCTAACAGGAGGAAGCCAACAAAGGGAGGAGTCATAGCCACCCTTTCCGGTGTTCCTAGGTATGACACCGTATCGCAGGGATTATTCAGGGCAACCCGCAATCGCTTCCCATAGATGGTGGGCCACCCAATAACTCTAATGACGCCTACTAGTATCGACTCCGCACTTCGCATGTGAGGGAGTTTGAGGGGGTTTGATGTTGCAGTAACAGATGGCCACGTGAGTGTCTAGACAGAATTCCAAACTAGAGATGAAGTTAGGCAACTACACCGTGTGAGATACATTTTATGTGGTTGACCCATCGCATTACCGCATGGTGTTAGGAGTTCACCGGATGATTACCTGGAAAAATCACTACCAACCACCGTGGAAATAGGATTTAGAGATCGATGGGAAGAAGATTGTCTCAAGAGGGTATGTCGACAGAGCACCCGTGACAGCCTAAGAGATGGAGAGGATATTTAGACATGGGGAGGTAGCATACGCCTGCACGCTTGATCACTACTCATAAGGATTCAGAGGGTCGACAACAATACCACACGATCGAAGAATTTATCACCGCCATCAGTAGGTCTTTGAGGCAATCCCACCGGGGAGACCACCCGACAGGGGTTTGAGCACACCATCGAAGTTAGAGGAGGGGGCTAAACCTATGATCACCCCCCCATCATCCTAAGAGGTTCAAGGACGAGATAGAGAAGCCAATCAAGGAATTGTTAGCAATGGGACACATCGACCGAGGGAGTGCACTTCCATTTGGTTTCTTCATCTTAGTTCTCAAGAAGGATGGCACCATGAGGATGTGCATTGATTAATCGAAGCCTTGAACAAGAAAACCATCAAAACGGCAGACTTATCCCACGTGATTGACGAAGTTGATGGATGAACCGGTGATAAGCGCTTTTCTTCAAAATTGATCTACACTCGATATCAATTTATCACGATCCCGGTAGGACATAGAGAAGACGGCATTTTGATGTCATTTTGGACACTTTGAGTTCATGGTTAGCCATTTGACTAACCAATGCACCCGCTACATTCCAAACTTGCATGAACCATATTCAGGGATCACTTAAGGAAATCAATCTTGGTTTTCTTCGAACACATCTTGATCTATATAGCCTAATATGGCAAGAGCATATGAGGCACCTAGATGAGGTATTGAGCATCAAGGAAGGCACAGCCATTATATGCCAAAGAGTCCAAGTGTGAGTTCTGTATGAAAAAGCTGCTTTACTTAGGCCACAACATCAAGTAATGTGGGGGTACTGTGTGCACCACATGAGAAGATGTGGCCATTCTAGATTGGTCGACCAAGAACGGGATGTAATTGAGGAGCTTCTTCAAGTCACAGAGCTATTACAAAGGGTTCGTCTGTGGTTTTCTCTTGGAGCAATCACGACAAATCTTACCAAGCATGGTGGGCCTTCATATGGACCAAGAAATCAATAGAAGCCTTTGATCACATGAAGGAAGTCATGAGCACTTGTCTAGTGTTGGCACTCACTGCACTTCACCCCGCCATTTGTTTCCAGGAGTGTGACGATCCGGCCAAGGATCTGCGCTTTGATGCGTGGAGACACCATCAGATTCGAGCCGAAAGCTTAGTCAACCCTCGAAGTTGTACTCCACTTATGACAAGGGGAAATGTTGGCAATCATGCATGCCCGAATTCAAGTCTTACAATATTTGGTGGGCGCTAAAATTCATGGTCAAGACCATCACAGCTTGAAATATCATCGAGTTTAGACCTCGAACGCCACCGTAAATGGGTGACGAAGGTACAGGTGTTCGACTTTGACATAGGGTATGTCAAGGGGAAGAAGAAAAAATGTGTCTGATGAACTATCAAGGATACCTACGACATGTTCTTTGATAGAGATTTCAACAGATTGGAAATCCCACTTAGTGGAATATTCCAAGAACAAGTCTGCTTACGAGGTTATGGATGGATAGATACAGGATGACTGGTATAGGTTCATTGATGATGTCATATTTACAAGGATAGAGTCCACTTGCGCCGTGATTCAAAAGGCTTAATAAGAAGATCCTCACTGCAGTTCTTGATTCACCTCTAGTAGGCCATCGTGGGTTTTTCAAAACCCACAGACAAATCAGAGAGGTTCTTGAAGGGCCCTGTCAAGACGCTATGAGACACGCCGCGAGTGTGTGACTTGCTGCCAGACAAGTCGAGCATGCCTGTGGCTACTTTCAACCACCCCATTCCAGAAAGCGTAAATGGTATATATCTATGGACTTCATCACAAAATTTCCAAAGGTGCAAGGAAGGGAATGTATCTACGTGGTATTGTACATATTGAATGAATATGCACACTTCTTTTCCATACCCAAGGAATACAAGGCCATATATGTAGCATAGCTATTTTTTAGAGAGTTTTTATGGTTGCACGGCTTACCCAGGAAGATAGTCAATGACAGAGATGGACGCTTCATCAACACATTCTAGCAAGAGTTGTTCAGACTATCAGGGACAAAGTTGACACCTACTACTAGATATCACCCCCAAACAGATGGGCAGACAGAGATTGTCAACAAGTGGGTTAAAGGGTATTTGAGAACCATGTAGGAGGACAATGTGAGAACATGGTTACATTTAGGGAACATTGCTACAACACCACCTTCCACGTGGTCCATTGCATGACACCTTCCGAGCATTATAATTTGGATTAAGATGCTCCCACTTTGATAGACTTGACTTTTGGGGAGAGTAGAGCTCCTAAGGCCAAGGATTGATCATAGAGAGTCGAGATTCAAATTGTTGAAAGAGAACTTTCAGATGACGCAAAACTGACAGAATATAAGCACGGATAGGCACAGGATAGAGCAAATCTTTAAGGTTGGGGACTTAGTTTTCCTAAGACACCAACCCTACAGATAGTCATCTATGAAGAAGAGTGGAACCGAGAAGCTCAAGCCTAGATTTTATGATCCCTACAGGATCATGCTCGAAAGTAGGCTAGATTGCTTTACCAGCTAGAGCTCCAAAGAAGAGCAGATTCAACGGCTCCACGTGGCCCGGCCTCAAAAAGGCGTTGGGACAACACATCACATAATGTAGGAGATCCCCCATTGGATGAGGAGGGAAAAAGTTAGTTACAGAGGAGGTTTTGGAATTCAGAGAGCAGAAACTAAGGAGCATTACCTATTGTTTGATCAGATGGAGAGGGCTTCCATTAGAGGACGCTTCTTGGGAGAGCGAGCAGGTGTTGCAAAACCCTGAACTGTTATTGCTTGAGGAATGCAAGTTCAGAAGGGAGGATCAGCCCCTTTCCAAATAAGAGCTCCGCAGAGGGAGGCTTAATGGTCTAAACCAATCTGCTAGACTTATATAAGCTGTGGGCCAAAGAGGGGGTAAATGGTTACTTAGAGGTCACTCCACACAAAATATATCTCTGAAGTACATCGAAGCCAACAAGAGTTAACAGCTTACTAGAGGTCACCCTACCATAGATGTTAAGTATTCAGTAGCGACATTGAGCTAACAAGAGTTAACAACGCTTTTACTAGAGGTCACCCTACCATAAAAAGTATATCTGAAGTGACATTGAGTTAACAAGAGTTAACAACGCTTTTAAGTCATTATGAGCTAAAAATAGAAGTCAACAATGAATTAGGGTTTCAAAGAAGGATTTAGGGTTTCGCGATGATTTAGGTTTTGAAAATTATAAAGGAAGGGTCACAAATCTAATTCATCATTATGCGATTATGACTTGTCATCGGGAGGAGGAGAGAGGCTAATCTCAGGAGAGATAGTTCAAGGTATTCCAAGAGAGGGAAGACACCAGCTGGTTGATTTCGATGTTGAAAGACACACCAAGTCAAATCGGAAGATCATCCGTGTCTTCCATCATTCTTCATTAAATCCACAGTGCTCCCATATTCCGTGCATTATCTTTTAGTTGCTTATTTGTATTTCTCGCTAAGATCCTTTTGTCTCTTTGATCTAGACGAGTGTTGTTATTCAAGTAGCTGTTTACCACCCTGGCTAAGATCCTTTGTCTTTGATCTAGCCGAGTGTTGTTATTCGGCCGTAGTTGCTTATTTATATCTCGGCTAGCATCCTTTGTATGTTGATCTAGTCGGTATTGTCAGTATTCAGCCGCAGATTCGGCCATTTTTGTAATCCATGTAGATATCATAATACAAACTTGCGCCCTTTGTCGATGCATTATTTGTATGATCATTTATATGTTGTAAAACCTCTGATCCTACACACACACTAGCAACATTTCCTAGACTGACAAGTCAGGAACATTACAGTAAATTAGGAAGATTAGGCACATGGAGAGAGAAGTATGAGTGAGTAATGCACATGGGGAGGAGAGATGGTGTGGATGGGAATAGAAGGGGAGTGCGAAAAATAGTTAAGTGAAGAGAGGAGAGGTTAGGAGGCTCCATGAGTGAGATAAGCTAGAATAAGGATGTGACAAAGGGAGATAGATGGTGTTATCGCACAATTTATACTTGTCCAAATCCCAAGACATGTAGGGGAAATTGGCGTAACTACATGATAACCCATCAATCGTCACTTTAATAGAAACTCCCCACATTTTAGGGATAGGTAAGGTTTATCCCATGGTAGTACGCCCCGGTAACCTAAAGGGTTGGAAAGCTAAGGTTATGGTCAAGTTTATCCCCCCCTCTCACCAGCTACCAAAATCAAAAGGTCTATGTATAAGAGATTGAGGCAAATGAAGAGTAAATTGTGTACCTTCCTTAACAAGAACAACAGAGCATATATATGGAAATTCCAAGTGCCAAAATGATAGTAAAGCCTCAAAAGAAGATAGACAAATCTAAATATAAGCTAGCTAATATAAATTGGCAAAGAATGTAAAAGTTTACAACAAAGAAATAGTACTTTTGTAAATAACAGCTGCAAGAAATATACTTCTAAATGCTTGAAAACACAATGAAAACTTAGCAATTACTAGATAGATCGATTAGCAATTGTTATAAGCAAATTCAGGTAAGCTTAGCTAGCAGTTAGACAAATAATGTTGCAACGAAGGGAGCTTAAGTGTTGATTTTTCATAAGCTAGGTTAAGCATGAAGTTCATTCCATTTTTAGCATTTCACTTAACCATAAACAATAATGTTGGCAAAGAACCAAGATCACAAGAAGAAACACCATGCACAAGAACACAAGAAGTATCCTAGGAACCCTTCTCAACAAGGGAAGAAAACTCACCCAAATCCTTTTTCATATTCTTCAAGAGAAATACCACCTTCACCACCATGAAAGAACACCCAGCACACAAGAGGGTGCTCAAGCCCTAGGAAGACTAGAGCCCAGAGAGGTGCTGACTTTTCCCAAGTAAATGTAACAAATTTGTTGAAATTTCCAAACTCACATGAAAGATGCCTTTCCACAATGGGGATTTTACTCACTTATACTAACCTAACCCTCAACAAAGTACTCCATTGGCTCAACACGACCTAACTAAGTCATATTACATTATAACTATTATTATTATTATTATAATTATTACAACTGCATTAATTATCTTTTACAATTATTATTAATCACATTAAGGTGGGGCCAAAATGTACCATTTACATAACAATTATGGTTACGTGCGTGTCTGACTCTGGAACAACATATAGCAAGGGATCCATATACCCACTAGTGCTCATCCACTAGGGGCACATCCATAGGGATGTCATATCTCCTGCTCACCTGTGACATACGTAAGAACCGCATTTTCACACATCTACATGTGCTCGTCTCACTGTGCACGCCCACTCTACAAATCTTCTTTCCCACCGCCTCTCACACGGGAGAATCATCTGGCGCTTTCATCAACTCTCATACCAGAAAGAGGAGGCTAATTTATCATCTTCATTTCTATTCACATGACAATGCACTCCAAAGACTTTGATTTCACATCGCTCACCTTGTGCTCACCTACGCATGTCTAACTTAACAGACGCTTCTTTCCCACTGGATAATCATCCTGAGTTCTTCTCAACTCGAATGGAGGAGGTCATCTCTATGTTCCTAGCTCCATATCGCAAAGTGTGAACCATGTAGCCTTTAGGGGCTTCTCCCGTGTTTGTAAGCTGGAGAAAGACTCAATAGTCGCTAGAATGATCCACATCTCACAGTTTGTAAGCCGGAGAATGCCTCACATAGTCGCAATCATCAACATCGCATCCGAGCGCTTTAGGAAGCAAGGAGTTTGGAAGCGCCATTTTCCAAAAAAAAATCCTCTAAGCTGGCAATCGGTTATATATATATATATATATATATATATATTAGCGCTTAAATTTAAAAAAACATGTATATAAATTAGTTGTGTAATATGAAAACATGTATATTCGCATTGTAACATTAAAACGGCATCCATAGTAGTAAGTAGTAGTACATCAATGATTAATCATTCGGCATCAACCATCTAGAATCTAGTAATTACAAACTTACAAACCAACATACAAATTTTGCCATGAAATCACCAACTAAAGCCATATAACAGAAATAGTTATGAGTCATGACCAAATAGTTAGGATTACAAAATAGGCCATTTGGTAATCAATTATGAAGATCAAAAGGTCCAAACAATAAAGTTTAAACTGTTAGACTCTAAAGTCTAGTTGTTAAATGTTATGAATCTATCATCTATGACACATAAAGTAAGGAAGTTTCCCATGGAGCTTCTTTTGTCACTAAACCCATTCTTTGTAACTTCTGTCACATTTTTTCGCAACATCTTTGAAGTATAGGAACGATTTCTTGGGTTAATTGTGCTAAACAATTTAAGGTAATTTGCACTTCCACTCTAATCTGTAATGACTTAGTTTAATTGACTTTAGGGTTTCCCCTAGGCTAGGTAGTTTCCTGCAACCTTAGTCTCAAGTCATAGAAACAGAGCCAGTGTAAGATCCATAGATGTTGGTCAAAATAGAGGAATGAATTGTGTAAATAGTGCAACAAACCAGCAAGATTTATTAAGTCTTTAAGTATCTATCATCAGCTTTAGAAGTAGCTTGAACTCTGCAGATTTGGACTGTGTAAACCCTAAAAAACAATGAAAAATTGAAAGTGACGTTTTACGTTTTTTATGAGGTCACTAGACTTATTTAAGCATCAATTTGTTCATATGGTTTAACTAGGGCAAGAACACATCAAAACATTGAAAAGATAAGAATTATACTAAATTACTAATATCCAAAATGCCTTGTCAAATTTATGTTGTAAGCAGAGATCAATTTGTGTGTTTAGTTTCCAGACCAACATACCATGAGAGCAACTCTATAACAACATTTAGTACAGATTTTTAGCACAGTCCACAGTGTTCAATTACCAAATTTAAGTCATAGAATCAGAGCCAAGGTAAAGTTCCACAAATGTTGTTAAAGAAATAGAAGAATAGAGCAATAGGCTAGCAAGATTCATTAGGAAGCGCCCATTTTGCACCCCAGAGCGAGCTTCTGAAATCTAGAAGCGGGCTTTTAGAGAATCTTCCATGGAGGATTCGCTCGGAGTGGGGTTTCGAGGGTGGAGAGGGGGGGGAGGCGCTTTCTGCAACACTATGCAACAAATCAGTAGCAGTTAAGGTGGCTGTAGTAGTATTTTGCAACAGCAACCACAAAATTAGTAGTTCAAGCTAAACTAGGGTTAGAATTAGTTACTAAAAGTTTCAAAGAAGAGTGTAAAATGTTGATGATTATAGCTGCGTGAGACATCCTCCAAGACACAGACCTAAGAGAGAGCCCCTAAGATGGGTGTGTGGTTCCTATCTGAGACAGAACTAGAACGTAGTGATGGCCTCCTCCTTACAAAGAGTTGAGAAGAACTCCAGATGATTCTCCTGTGTAATGCAGTGAGAAAGAAGATCTGCTGAGTTAGACATACTTGTGGCTGAGGACAAGGTGAATGTGTGAATTCCCATGAATTAGGGGCATCATTATGAGACAGAGATGAAAACGATGTATTAGCCTCCTCTGAGCAGAGAGTTGAGATGATGAACTCCAGATGACTCTCCTATGTAATGTAGTGGGAAAGAACATCTGTTGAGTTGGATGTGCCTGTGAATGAGCACAGGTGAACATGATCCTAGTGGTTGAGCACTAGTGAGTGTGGCTCTCCTGTGAGACACAGTGAGATAGAGATATGGACATCCCTATGGATGTGCCCCTAGTGTCTGAGCACTAGTGGGTGTATGAGATCCCTTGCTATACTGTTCAAGAGTTAGACTTACTTGTAACCCTAATTGTAATGTAATGGGTACAGGTCGGCCGCACCTTAATGTAAAAGATAAATAATGTAAAAGATAATTAATCTAGTAATTATTAATTATATTGTGAGTTAGTGAGGTCGGCCTTATTGTGCCAATATACACTTTTGTTGATATGCTCAGTCTAATATAAGTAAAGGTAAATTCCCCATTGAGGAATCATATCTCAAGTGTGAGTTTGGAAATTTCATCATGTACATCTTCTTGGGAAAAGTGTGCACCTCTCTTGGGCGCTAGTCTTCTAGGCTTTGTGAGCACCCTCGTGTGTGTTAGGTTTTCTTGGTGGTGGTGGTCTTTCTCTTGAAGAATATAGCAAAGGATTGGCTGGGTTTTCTTCCCTTGTTGAGAAGGGTTTCCCATGATGTTTCTTCTTGTGATCTTGGTTGCTACAACAAAATTGTTTATGGTTTAAGTAAAATGCTAAAATGGAATGAACTTCATGGTTAAACCTTGCCTACTGAAAAATCAACATAAAAGTTGTTTAACAATCCTTCAACAAGAGCAATGTAGAAACTAGTGCCTTTAGGGCTTATGGAGTCAAATATAGGAGCATAATAACTTGGAGAAATCAATGATAATACTTGTCAAAGGACCAAGAGATGAATGCTAAAGGTGTTGGTACTTCAAGGCCTCAAACATACAAGTCTTTGAAGAAGGTGTTGAAATAATGTAACTGCAAAGAGTATTCCATTTATTATTGATGTATTATTAATTAGATCAATCCCCTTTTGTGGATTGATCATGTTGGGCATTGTAAATGACCAAATCCCCTTTTGCAGATTGGTCAAACCCTAATTGTAATATGCAAAATGAGAAGTCAGCCCCTACAATAAATTAAAATGGTTCTAACCACCCAGAAAGAGAAGTCAGCCCTGCCAGTGAAAAGACACGTCCTTTCAGCACCTGCCAGATTGTATAAATAAAGGAGGCCAGCGCCTCATTTGTTCACTCACTCATCCGATCATCCAGAGCGCAAGTTTGGAGTTGCAGTTGGAGAAAAAGGAAGAGAGAGAGGCGCATTACTTGGGAGAGGATATTCTCTAGTGTTTGGTTTATTATCTTGGCATTGTATTGGCTATCTATATTAAGGAAGTTTTTGTTGGGTTTTCTCCCCCATGAGGGTTTCCCAGGATAAATGTTGTGTATCTTGTGATTGTGTTTTTCTCAGTGATCCTATCTATGTTATGGTTATCTAGTAAATTGAAAAGAAACCTAATAATAGCTTAAACTCTAACATGGAATCAAAGCTAAGCTGAAG
>SNQJ01S0189605.1:40783-56164 GCA_010110895.2 Picea sitchensis | reverse complement strand
GGCCCATGACCACTCCCATGATTACCAACTGGAAGAAGCTTCATGCTTCTGAGTCACAATTGGTGGATTCCACTTTGAATCATCAGTTAATCGGGTCATTGATGTATTTGGTCAATACCAGGCCAGATATTTGTTTTTCTGTCAACTCTCTCAGTCAGTTCATGGTGGAGCCTAGGAGAGTGCACTAGGTGGCAGCAAAACATGTTCTCAGGTATCTTTGTGGTACCATAGATTATGGTTTGGACTATCATAGAGGAGATGGAGTCCGTCTGGTTGGCTATACAAACTCGGATTAGGCAAGATGTGTCAGTGACAGGAAAAGCACTTCAGGGTGTTGCTTTGGATTGGGATCAATAATTGTGTCTTGGTTCAGTCGGAAGCAGAAGTTAGTGGCTTTGAGTTCGATAGAGGCTAAGTATATGGCAGCTAGTCAGGCCAGTTGTGAGGCCCTTTGGCTTCGCAAGATGTTGGTGGGATTGCTCGGTTTGCAGTTGAGGCGTACCATGATTTACTATGATAATCAGAGTTGCATCAAACTCTCAGAGAATCCAGTTTTTCATGACCAGTTTAAGCATATCGAGATTCGGTATCACTTCATCCATGATTATGTTCAGAGAGGAGTTGTGGAGATACAGTACATATCTACAGATGAGCAAGTTGCAGACATACTCACCGAGGCATTGAACAGGGGCAAGTTTGTATTTTTTAGGGACAAGCTTGGAGTGGTGAGTAACACTTTCCTCAGTATGAGGGAGCATTAAATTTTTAATTAAAATAAAGTACCAAGGAAAGTGTTTCTCTTCCCTAGGCGCCTAAGGAGGAGAAAGTGCCTAATGTGGGTCCTAGTCAAATTTATTTGTGAGATGAAAAGTAAAAGGTGACTTTATGACTAAAGTGAAGGTGAGTGAAGAGACACCAAATCTCAGCCACCCATCTAATCTAATCTCAACCATTAGATTAGAAAACCCCTCACCTTCCCTCATGAGGTCGATTAGGGCAAGGGGGCACACCCATTCTTGGGTAGTTCATTCATTTCTTGTCGAGAGAACAAGAGAGAGCAGAGAGAGGTGAAGCTTGAGAAGAGAGACAACATTTGTTGAAGGAAAGCACACATCCCAAGGCAAAGAGCAGCACCGATTTCGAGGTAACAGGAAACAAGGAAGAACAGGTTGTATCGTATGGATTTCTGAAGGTCATACAACAATAAATGTGCAAAAAAATAGAGGTGGACAACAGTTGTGTTTTCTGAGAGTATTGGCATGCTTTTCAAGGCTATCGTACAACATTTAATTGGCACAGAAATCGAGGAAGGAGCTGGGCACACTTTTTTGGGTGAGAAAAGTCTGTACAGTCCGTACGAAATTGCACAGAAATCGAGGGTCATACCACAGAAAATTATGGGCACATTTTTCAAGGTGTTGGCATGTTTTTCAAGGCATTTTTCCTGCTAGGTTTTTCGTACAATCTTGGCAGAATTTTTGGGCACAAATTTCGAGACAGTCTGTACAACATTAATTGTTGGGACAACCATATAGTTGTATGGATTTTTGGTTCAGAAATTGAGGAGCAAAGCTATAGGAATGTCCAGATAAGTTTGTGTAAATTTCTGAAGATGAATATGCTGTAAAAGAAATTTCTCAGAAGCTCAATAATAATAAAAAGCCCTCTCTCACTGGTTTTCCCCTTGTGGGTTTTTCCGAGGTCGAAGTTAGACCGAAAATTCTTGTGTCTAAATTTTCTGAGTTTTTCATACTGCCGATATTTTATTTCTGCGTTGAAAACGATGTTCAGAATCCTCATGTTTCAGTTCTGAAGTTTATTTTTTGCTATGTTTTTTATATGCTGAAACAGTGTTGAAACTGGGTTTGGGCATTTAACTTTGGCTGAAAAATCAGCGAGACTGAAACTGGGTTGGGGTCTAAAATTTTAACATAATGCAAGTCTTTATAATCATTTTAGAAAAAAATCATAAATTCATACACTTTGAAATTCATACATTCATCAACACAAAATACAGACACAATGAGATTCATAAAAAATGTGTCATGAAATGTGTGTGTGTGTGTGTGTGTGTGTGTATTCAACATCATCTAAATTGTACATTTTTTACAAAATGGCACCTCGTGCCAAATATACAAAATGATAGAAAGTGCCATAACATGGAAAATAGCCATATTGTGTCCTATATACAAAATGACAGTAATTGGTCAATCATTGACCACTGCCACCCTTGCCACCCTCAAGAGAATCTTGAAAATCTATCTTTATTCTCTTTCTTCAAGAAGCACCTCGAGTGGTTCTGGTCATGGGCGTGCTTTGTTGCTTTGGAGATTGCATAAAGAAAAAATATTGTTATGAGTTTTTTTCCTCAATAAGTTAAAAGGAATACAAAATTATACTTTGTATTTTAACCTAAGACAACTCACTGCATATGCTACTGACAATCATGAGGGTGTTACCCTTTTCTGCAGCCCCAATCTCTTATCAATGCCACCCTGCATTAGTTACAAGGATCAAATCAACAAAATTAAATAAATATGTGTAAAATCAAATTCATGATACGTAAAAAATTATCATCAACACATTATCTCATTGTGAATATCTCAGGCCTTGATCAGATTCACTGGAACGTGGAGCGCTCGATTGTACAACCTGCTTTGAGGAAACCTCCACTATGTCAGCCTCGATGGATGGGGCCGATGAAAATGGTTGTGGGGGTGGGTGGCATATTGCTAGCGGGAAAATCCCCCTATGGCTACACTAGGGTTTACAATGTAGGGAGATCAATAACTGTTTAAAAGTATCCTACTTCTATAACTACCCCAAACATACCCTAGACTTACGCAAGAAAAGTAAAATGAGAAGGCTCTGGTAACTTTACCTTTACTCTGTGTCCGTTGTTGATCCTCTCACCCTTGATAGCTTCACTGATTGCAAACCTCCTCCCAAAGGCTAGCCTACATTCAAAGATAGATAAATAGAAAAATACAAGAATACATTTCATACATAAATAAGAGTTACATGTTAGAATAAAAAACATAAAACAAATGAAAACATTCGACACATCATGTTTTGGAACATGAAAAGTACTTCTTTTATTGATAATACAATGATCACTTACAACCAAAGTCGGCTACTGCTCGTCAAACCTGGTCTGAATTCCTCTTCACCAAGCTCCAAGTGCACCTTCATGTATCTTTCTCCTCTCAAACTTCTTCTTGGGACGTGGAATGGGTTCTTATGAAGGAAAAGGGGAAAAATGAGGAATTTTGAGGTAATTCCCACAACAAGGTTGCAAATGCTTGGGGCAAGGAGGGGATTTGAAACGGGAAGAGTTTCATTTTTCTTATATCTAGATATGGAATGAGACCCCAACACCTCCTTTTATATGACAAAAGGATGTTTATTCGGTTGGGTGATGGGCTGTAGGCGGTGGATTAGTTGGGAAACTACCCAATAACCTGTAATCTCAACAAATTCCTTGCAACTTTTTAATTTTTGCAACTTTTGAAAGTATACGCGGGTTGTAATGGTGCATATAGCATACGTACGTAGGTTGTAGTGGTGTAGCAAGCATGTGTACATGGGAAGTATTGGTGCAAGGCACGTACATCTTCAAAAAATGAGTTTTTAAGAAGAGCAACTCAATGATGGCTTGGAAAAAATAGCAAGTTAGAGGGCCAAGTGCGAGGCATGCATGTATGGATAAATTTAGGTTTATAACATATGCCCCCTATTCTGTGAGGTTAGAAGAGTATCTAATGGAAAAAATGCATTACAAAATCTTCAGCAATGTACGAAGCGAGTGAGCCCGGTACCAGAGTTCAGGAGGTGCCATATGAAAAAATAATAATTGCCTCTCTGAGGCGGGAATAACCATGCTCGGGATGAAATAAATCATGGCTGCCAATCAAATACACTGCAGGTACATGTCATATAACTATATAAAGTGTATCCACAAGAAATACACAACAAATATACATCTCAAAATCAAATATATACATGTATAATATCCATATTCAAGAATCCAATGACACCTGATGGCTGGAGATGAGGCCTTCAGAGCTCAAGAAACAACTTCAAGATCTTCAAAACTCAGGTAGGAGTGTAATGTGAGTGTATGAATTCACTACCTAGAGGTCTTCGATGACTCATCAGGAATAGACAAGAGGATCTCGATGATCAGGAAGATAACTTCATCGATTTCGAACAAGGATTTGATTGGTATTTTGGGATGGCTAGACATGAGGTTAAGAGACAAACTGTAGAAAGGTCGACTCAGGCTGGGTGAAACTTCCCTTGGACAAGATCACGAAAGATGATAAGACTCAGGCAGCATGACTTTGACATAATTTCACGATGTAGGAGGCAACGCAAACTCTCCATGTGTTTGGAAGAATAACCAAACTGAGGGGGACATAGCTCTATGTCGCAAGAAAATATTCCTAAGGTCATATTAGATCCCAAATTTTTCTGAACAAATGGAAGGATATGATTTTTCCAAGGGTGACTCATTGTGCTGCCAAAAAAGAATATATATTTCCCGTCCTCTTTTTGGGTTTTTATTTTTATTTTTTTGTCTTTTTCAATTTTTTAAAGATCTTGAAAAAGAATAAAAGAATGATATGTTACAAAGGAGGAACAAGTTTCACAAGCATACTAGTTCCAAGCGCAAGGATTCATGAACACACTAATGCACAGAGCAAGGAGACATGTGAAGGAAAACGACACTCGGGGAAAATTCCTCCATGGGTCAAGGTGTTAAGTCACAGAGGAAAAGTGCTACAAGGCTTGCGTATAAGGAAATGCTTCAAAGGTTCGGTTGAGAGAAACATGGAGCCGACATTAGGCCAAAGACGCAGAGATGCAAATTCGATTAGCAAGACACAATGAAACCCCCTTCAATGTATTTTTCATGAGCCCAGATAAGGTAAGCTCAATGGTTTTTTCACATTTAGAGAGTCCGGAAAAACGTAAAAGAAGACTTTACTGGGGCACCTTTTTCGAAAATAGTCTAATCAGTTCGAAAAAAGGGGTAAATTGGCATTGAAAAGACATCTATTCAAAACCATTTTAACAATTGTGACAAAGACAAGATCACTCGACAATCTTTTCAATTTTAAGGAATCTGAAAAGAGCTTAACTATGGACTCTATAGGGGATGTTCTNGAAAAAAGGGGTAAATTGGCATTGAAAAGACATCTATTCAAAACCATTTTAACAATTGTGACAAAGACAAGATCACTCGACAATCTTTTCAATTTTAAGGAATCTGAAAAGAGCTTAACTATGGACTCTATAGGGGATGTTCTTCTGGACCAATTTAACAAGTGTGAAAGAACAAGGTCACTCGACGATCTTTTCAATTTTAGGGAGTCTGAAAAGAGCTTAACTATGGACTCCATGGGGGATTTTCTTCTCAACCAATTTAGCAAGTGTGAAAGAACAAGGTCACTTGATGATCTTTTCAATTTTAGGGAGTCTGAAAAGATATTAACTATGGACTCCCTATGGGATGTTCTTCTGGACCAATTTAATGAGTGTGAAAGAACAAGGTCACTCGACAATCTTTTCAATTTTAAGGAGTCTGAAAAGGGATTAACTATGGACTCTGTGGGGGTTCCTTTTTCATAAATTTAGTCCCTCGGGCTCGAAAAAGGGTTAACCTTATACCTGAGAATACTCTTCTAGTGAACCAAAATTCCTAGAGTATACCTTTGTTTGTAAAATTGACCATCTAGACCGAAAAAGGGGTAAACTACCGCCGGACAGATGTGCCTTCAAGTTTTAGTTTGGAGAGTGTGAAGGAAAACAAGATCGTTCGACAATATTTTCATGTTTAGAGAGTTTGAAAAGAGCTTAAAGAAGACTCCAAGAGGTTACTTCTCTTAGTTAATCCAGACAAGATTGAAAACCATAAATGCAGTCTCGTCGAATGTTTCTTTCAAATTTAAAAGCAATCTTGAAAGACAACAAAGTATGCTCATTTTTAGGAGTCTTGAGGGTGAGTCCAAGAGTGACGATGCAACAGATGTATGAGGCTCAATCTCGTAATCATGACAGGACTAACAAGGACTCCCGAGCCTAAAGTCATTAAAGACAACATGGACACCAAAATGCAACAAGGATCTAACTAGGGCATCAATGTGGAGGTAGGCTCTACCACTAAATTACGACACTTCTAAAGCATCAATGATGGTTCTTTGTCGCAGTTCGGTGGGATCGATCCTATGGTGAAGCAGAAAATACAACGAGATGCAGAAAGTGGAGGTGGAATCCTAACTCATATGAAAAACGTTGGAAAAATGACTTTTACCAAAAGACCTTTGAAAGTGACGCATCTCCCAAAAAGGTTACCAAACCAAAAGTGAAGTGCATCGTATCATCAAATAAGAAACTCAAGAACCACACTAAATGATTTTCAAGGCAAAAACAAACGATAAAAGGGTTCAAAAAAGTGGCAAAAAGGGCAAAAAATGTCTATAAATAGAAGCTAACAACTCATTTTCACCATTGCAATTTGAGAATTAACCAAAAGGTAAAAAAGAACCCTCTGCGAAAAGAGTTTATTCCAGGAGCTTCAGAGGACGAAATGAACTTCCGCTCAGACCAAGTAAGTATAAACTCATCCCTCTTTCATTTCAATACTTCAATTTTTCATAGTTTTTAGCTTTTGAGGGGGCACACCCTCCTAAAAAATGGCATCCCTACATGTACGTGGGCTGTCAAAGGAAAACCCACGTACATTCATGGAAAGAAAATAGGTTGCCCGTGGATGTATGCGACTGTGTCCAAAACAACCCACATACACCCTCAAAAGCATCGAAAAATAAAATGTGCAAGAGTTAAATCCCCCTTGAACTTGTCCTATAACAGGATGTATGCCCACTAGAGGGAGAGGGAACACAAGAAGATCGATGTCTTGGTCGATGAGGAGCCTCCTTCCATTGTCGCATTAGAAAAATGTGGGCTATGTAAGTTATACCAGTGCCTGCTTATGAGGGCACAACCCAGGCTTCTGAATGCCCTGGTGGATTACAAGCACCCGGACGCAGAGGTGTTCATGGTTGAGGGGAATTCACTGACTCCAATGACCGAGGACATTTAATTTTTGAATGGCCTCTCGAGGAGAGGGGAACCAATCAACCTGTGCACATTTCCTCCTAAGCCCTTCAACATCACTGACTACATCGGGATGCACTATGAGGCAGGCACTGAGAAAGTAGGTTCTCAAGTTCCCATCAAGAAGATCACCAACCTATCACTGAAGGTGATCCTACTTCTCATTGGGTGGATCACTGGATCTGCGGCAGTCCACTAGGATTCCCGGGTGCACATGTATTGTGCCATGCAGTTCCTTGACACACACATTTTTGACTAGAGAACGACCATGCTGACTTGCATGAAGAGGCAACTTACAGATTGTCATGAGCGTAGAAACAAAATATTCGGGTTCGGTATCGTTCTATGCTCGTTCTTCTTTCAGAGGGTACCCAAATTGAGTCCTATAGAGACAATGTGGGGGCATATGGCCTCCTTACCAGTGGTATGCATATGGAAAACATTGTTGCCACGACATGGGGGAGGAAGGACCATAGTGGCCTTCGACGACACATTTATTGATTGGTGGTCATGGAAGATTCTGACGATAGAGGACTACCCCTATGTCAGAATCAACTTTTATAGGGATCCATACATGCCTTTACCTCCTGGAGAGGATCGAGGAGAGATAGGTACGTGTATTTTAAAAGTTATTTAATTTTTTGTTTCTTTTTATATATATCATTTTTATGTGTATCAGATTATCTGACAACTATGTATCTTCTATGTACAAATGTGGGACCTGTGTGCCCGACAAATTTCTCGATGACCAGGCGACGTCCTCAACCAGAGGTGGTACCAGCGGTAGCTGCAGGGGGACCTCCAGCCAGAGAGGCTGAGAGAGTTTTGATACAGGTGGAGAAGAACCTCGTTGTGCTCACTTGTGTTGTTCCCATGGACAAGATCGAGGATCTCTCGCCATCGATGCAACCTCATGTAGTTGAGGTGCCACGGAATTGGGTCCAACTCTTTTGGCATCTAGAAAATGTCGTTGTTCTCTATGGCAGGGCCAACAAGCACCATGCTAAGATAGGATGGACCTCTTATATGCCGAGGGAACTCTTTTTGTATATTTTTTAGGGCATAAGCCCCACGATGTATACCGGATATATTATTTTTTGAGGCATTCGCGCCCACCTATGTACTCTAACACTTTTCAAGATATATATATATATTTACATATTTTATGTCTTATGGATCACATTTTTACAAATGTATGTACATGTGTATGTGTGTTCTTTTTTTAACGTGTGTGCAATATGCCATTCTAATACTTGATTAGCTAGAGTATCTGTAATTTGATTTAATCTCCTAGGAACATGGATATACGTAATGTAATCAAAGAAACATTCTAAGAGATGTACCTTAAGGAATCATCGGTGTAAATTAGGATCATAAACGCGGTAAACCCCATTTAACTGGGACACAACCAGTTGAGCATTTAAGTAGACCTGGAGGTAATAGATACGATGCAACAAAGCGCCCCTAAGAAACTCTATCATTGCATTGTACTTGGAGACATTGTTTGTAGCATCACCTAGACAGACACCTCCGGAAGATAACAACTAGCCTTGAAGCATGAAAATCACCCAAGCTGCGAAAGTAAGCCTCCTAGTGTATCGGCTAGTGCCATCTGCGAACCCAAAAACCACCTCTGATTCACATGACATCTGCCACAGTGAAAACGATAACATAAATAATGACACGTCCATAAAGCAAAAAGACAAAAACTAATTGTATAAGAACTATACATATGTACAAGAAGTCACCCAGGATACGAACCTACGAGTAATCCTTCTTGAGGTAAAGCCCATTTCTAGGCTTCGCCAAAGCATTTCCCTCAAATTAAACTAGACGATAAGCACCCTTCTTTAATACTTATTTCACAATGAAAGATCTTAACCACATGGGTTTGAACTTTCCTACACCCAGGGGATCCTTATCTTGGTCGTATACTAGGACAAGGTCACCTTCAGAGAAAATCTGAGGACGAACGGACCAATCATATTGACACTTGACTCGTTGCTTGTGAGCCTCATTAGCCAAAGCTGTATCACAGATTTTCTCATCAATTTACTCGAGATATAATAAGCATTCCTCAAGAGGGGAAGTGTCTGGCAATAAATCTACTTCCAACTTTAGAGACGAGATCTGGGACTCTATAGGCAAGACTGCTTCCAGCCCATAAACGAGTTGAAAAGGTGTGAAACTGGTGGCAGTCTTTACAGACATTCGATAGGCCCATAATGTCGAGTACAACATCAAATGCCAATTCGACTTGGCAGAATTGATCATTTTCTATAGAATAGTCTTGAGGGACTTATTCACAACCTCCACCTGACCATTCGCTTGTGGGTAGTAGGGTGATGAATGCTCTTGCCTAAACCCAAGATTTGATGTTAAATCAGACATTATTTTGTTTTGAAAGTGACTGCCATGGTCAGTGACAATATCTTTCGAGATGTCGAACCTTGCTACTATTTGGTTAAAAGTAAAGAGAGTCGTTGTTTCGCCATCATTATTAAATGTTGGCATAGCCTCGACCCACTTCGTGAAGTAGTCTACCACTATGATGATATAACGATGCCCCCTAGATGAGGCCGGGTGGCATGTAGTAAATCAATCTCCCACTTGGTGAAGGGACCAACAGTAATGACGGGAAACATGGGAGTAGGATGTGCCCTCATCTTTCGAGAGAAGATCTTACACGGGTGACACTTCTTGACCGACTCAACGCAATATTTGATTAATGTAGGTCAAAAGTAACATGCTCGTGGAATTGTTTGGGTTGTTTCCAACCTAGAAAAATGACCTCCACATGCTCCATTATGGTATTCGTTAAGAACAAGTTCCTCTTCTTCGTGAATAAGGCACCGATGAAGAATGCAATATACACCTCGACGATACAAAGTGTCATCAACGATGAGATATTTTCGTTCTTGATGGCATATCCGTCGACGCTCAACGTGACAAGCAGAGGTGGGGCACTTCAAAATCTGGAGATAGACTAGTATATCTCCATACCATGGGTTCGAAGATGTGATCATAAAAAGATCTCCTTTAATAAGTGATTCTTCAAGTGTAACATCACCTTATTCGACCGACAATTCCGAAATAAGTTCCACAAAGACCAGTGACTGTTTGGACTTCGCGAAAACAAAATCCAAGTACAATAAGAAATATTTATTATAATTGGGAGGACATAACAGAGGGGCAGATGTGAGGGCACATTTCAGCGCTTCGAAAGAGCATTGAGCATATTCGTCCCAACAGAAAGGGACTCCCTTTTTCAGTAAACGCATAAACCCTTTAGTGATCTCTGCATAGTTTGTGATAAAACGTCGAAGAAAGATTGCTTTTCCCTGTAATATTTGAAGCTGAGGGACTATGCATGGGGGAGACAACTGAACTATCACCTCAACCTTAAGAGGATCGACCATGATCCCTATTGTTGAAACTATGAAACCTAAAAGACGACCCAACGTCATGCAGAAACTGCACTTATTAGGATTCAAGTGAATCTGATAGTAGTGACATCATTCGAAGATTAGTCAAAGGTGTGAAAGATGATCATCTTTCTTGCGAGATCGTGACGGTATATCATCGAGATAATCCTCGACTATATGTCTAAGATCGTGGAAAGAAAAAGACATGGCCCGCTGAAAACTGGCTCCAGCATTCTTCAGGCCAAAAGGCATCTTACGATAAGAAAATGTGCCCCATGGAAATATAAAAGTTGTTTTATGTTGGTCTTTGGGCTTTATCTAAATCTGGTTATATCCCAAAAACCATCCATGAATGAAAATACCTCACATCCTACACATTCATTGACAATCTGATCAATGAATGGGGTGGGTAAATTATCCTTTGGACAAGCCTTGTTCAAATCATGAAATTCCATACACACACAAATCGTACCCTTCTTTTTGTTGACCGGAATAGGACTTGACACCTATTGAGTCAACTGAACGGGGTATATGAAACCGGCTTTGAGTAGTTTCTCTACTTCAGCCTTAATAACTTATGCTTTCCAAGGATTCACCGGACGAAGCTTTTGTTGGACCATCTTGGCATCAGGATAATTCGTTATCTCATGTTCGACATTTCTTGGATCAATGCCTGGAATTTCCTCATAAGACCAGGCGAAAACATCATAGAATTCCTTAAATAAATCTGTATAGATCCAAATCTCCTTGGGGGAGCAGTCTGCTTCGACGAAGACATTCTCCACGATGCTAGGGGTTATGGAGATGTCAATAGGTATTGTTTCAGTGATATTTTCCATGTTACCCTCGGCATAAATTGTGTACGTAGCCCAAGGATTAACATGACAATACCTGTCTCCAGTCATAGTCAAAACGAATTCACCTGCCTCTATTCTTCTTAAATCCGGGAGAAAATAAGATCTGTGATGGAAATCATCCCATTCAATGCCTCTATAATCACCTCATTAGAGGGCAAGACCAAATCTAAATAATATGTATTAGCGAGGGAACCTTGATCCCAAATAGGCTCGAGAACTGGATCTAACTCTTGTGTGGGAGTCGGATCGGGGTTGGTTGAAGCTTGTTGGATAATACTGTACGCAACTTCTTCTGCAGACAATGGAATGGCCATTCTAGGATGCCCTGTCCCTTCCATCGAATCCGATGGGGAAGGAAGAGTCCACGGATTTTTAAAGTAAGTCATTTTGAACGAAGACACTTGAAATTTTTTAGCCCTAGGATGGTCAGGGGAAGCTGATATGAAATTGAAATCTCTAGAGGGAGGCGGGTAATCGAAAGTATCCATCAAAGGTGGGAACAAAACAACCCCTACATTGACGACGTCGGATATAGGGTTATCAATCATCAGGACCATGGCTGCCCCCGATGAAGGGTCAGGCCAGGATAAGGACAACTAGTCAATGGTTACGATTCATCCCTTGTGTGGAAAAAACAAGACCAGAAAAACTATGGCAACCACTGCATGCATTTCATAAGTCCAAATCCTTCCTAACAGAAGGTTGTAGTCGAGAGGCGCATCGACCACTTCAACTTCGACGCACACGGTCTTCCCTCCTAACTACACGGGGAAAGAAGGGATGATTTCATGTGGTGTGAAAGAATGAATGTCAAAAGTAGTAAGCATAGTAGGTGACGAAGACAAAACGGGTTGGCCAATGGCCTTCCAACATTCCAATGACATCATGCAGGTCAAGGCTCCCTCATCAACCACTGTACGAAAAATATTTCGAGTAAAATATTTTGTGGGGTGAGCCACTACTATCTGAAACATAACGTGGTAAGGGAGACGAGGTTTCAAGTCAATTTTATCAAGCATGATCGTTCCTGGATTACGAGTCTCAACAGAGCCCAAAGAAAACAACAAATCCTTTCTCTGCGAAGGGCATCTCTGGAGGACCTCCAAAGAAAATATCGCGCAAGGCATTTGTGACAAATCCTCCACCACAAAGTAATTATGGGCGACCCTCGCGTCCGGGTTATGGGAGGCTTTCTTGAACGCCCCTTTCAGGATGCATGTCATTGTTTCTCCCATTGTCTTCTCAATCTGGAGAGGAACGGGTGGGTTTGTGGCCTCTTTACACTTTTCAAAAAATTCTAACATTCTGTAGTCGTGTGATCTATTTTCTATGTAAGCGTCACCTTTCATCATATAAACATTCACGACTGAGGGATTACTAGAAGATGGAGGGGGTCCCTGACTGCCCCCATCCGTTCTCAAAGAGGCTTGAGTCATATTTTTCCCATGTGGAAATGGGTTCATTAACACAACAGGTTGTTGTTGTGCCAATAACGTTTGGGCCTCCGTAAGCCGAGGGCACAGGTGAGTCGGATAGTCCTCCGTGCAAAGGTTACATAGATACTTTGACTTTCTCTTCTCTGTGTTTCCCCGGCCAACATTATTGTTGGGTTTCTTATCCCCCTTACCCTTCTTGTTTCGCTGTTTTTTATTTTCCATAGGCTATTGGTTGGCCTTCAGTTTCGTCGACTGCACACTCTGTACGTCCGACGTTTGGGTAGGGGGAAATACCAAACTAGAGGTCTGGCTGGCCACTATCTGCTGTATTGACAATTGTTGAAATTGATTTGACATATGATCAATGGAATTCGCTTGTGCTGAACCAACTATACCATCGGCATGTGGTCCATACTTTTGTATGGCCTTGTCAAGGATGGACCGTGGTGCATATAGAAAAACCTCATAAAGTAAGCCAAACTGAGACTATATCAATTCGAGTTGTTGTGCTCTAATTATCACCTCCTACTCTGAAAACACTCCCGATGTTGCAACGTCCTTGGATAATTTGATCTGGATTTTATGAGAAAAATGAAATTAATACATATTACTAACAGCTGCTTAACACAAAATAACAGAGATACAATAAAACTGGTTTTCTATTCAATAAAGAAATAAGATGGAAACTATAAAATGCAGCGGAAACAAGCTTGTTGGAATGGTGGCGGCTTATCTCTGAGAAGAGATGTGATAGATTCACTAATTCACAAGAAGATGATTACAATGAGGCTCTCAAGGCCTTTTTACAATAAACAAGAGTTTCCTAAACATCCAAAAACCTAACCCTAGGAGATGAAGCGTCAAAAGTCACGTGGGCACCGTTTGGGTAAGTTAGTACATCAACTTCCTGGGGTCGTAGCTTTTGCATACGATATCTGTTTTAGGCGTATGATATCCCATTGGGAAGATCTATCCAAGGAATACAATAGTTGCGATGGAACATACCCCAAAAAACATCGTTTAGGACCTCAAAACGGCTCCGAAAGTTCTGGACATGAAAAACTGCTAAAAATAGTAAATTATCAAAATTGCTAGAAAGTTATTTTGAGCCAGTTGGAAAAGGTGGGTGGCCACCAATATCCACCTAGATAAAGACTCCATACTTAGGAATCAATGGTATCCATTTCATTGAGTTCCCCCATCAGATGAAGAAATTCCTGCTGAATTTGGCCCTGGGTGAGCCACTTGCCTTGGTGCAGGAGCTGTCGTGCTTTGACAACTTGATAAAGCTAGATCCTTTGTTGTTGAGTTCCCTTGATCTATGTGTCCACAATATGATCACTAGATGCCTTTTGTATGCAGTCGGGGTTGGGCTCTTTTGGTGCCAGCTTTTCTACTACCTCTGAGGTGTCCAATAATGGTGTCCAATAAGGCCGAAGGAGGTCCACGTTGAACACTGGGTGCAGGCCAAGGAAAGGAGGAACGCTGAGCTCAAAAGCATTATCCCCCACAGCCTTGGTGATAGTGTATGAACCATAATGGAGTGGTCGAAGCTTCCAATGGGGTCCTGTAAGGCGTTCTTTCTGCAAGTGCAACCAAACTTTCTCGCCCACCTGAAACTTATGTGGCACCCGATGTTGATCATGGTGTTGTTTGTACTTGTCATTGGTCTTATGTAGGATATCCTGAACCTGTTGGCGGATGTGCTAGATATTCTCAATGAACTAGGTGGCTTTATCAGCTTCAGTTGGAGAAGGATATGAGTCGGTCGAGGTGAACGCAAGGGGAAGTGAAACATCTATGGGACCCAATGTTTGGAATCCCAACCCCACCTGAAAGGGGCTGTGGTCGGTTGAGCTATGCAGGGCTCGGTTGTAGCTATGTTGGACATAGGGAAGGCTCTCATCCCATGTGTGGGGGTTCTTTGAATTATACATGCGAAGGATATGCACAATCATTTGATTTACAACCTTGGTTTGGCCATTTGTCTGGGGGTAGAAGGCCATGGATTTGGTGAGCTTGGTGTCCAACAATGACCAGAGGCTTGACCAGAATGTGTTGAGAAATCGACTATCCTGATCTGAGACAATGGTTTGTGGGATTCCAAAATGTAGTGTACCTTTTTGCTTACCCAGATCTTATAACGCACTATGTAACAATCTGTACACGCAATTTTACATAATTCATACAGGCATTATATAATCACATGCATTTGAGTAAAGAAATAAATTTAACTCAAAGTAAACATATAATTTTACTGCTACGATTAAACAATCCATAGCATTTAACAATAATTCATATACACAACGTAAATCATGATAATTTATGTAGCACAGTCATGCAAAATGTGAGAAGAACATAGTTAGATACTTATCTTGTAACAGTGGTGAAATCCACCAACCAAGTGCAGGCCTTCCATGAACTTCCTAGCCTTAGACCACATTGCTCATCATCTCAACAGTGGGTCACCCCCAAGCTGGGACTGAGCTCCACCCCAAGGCAAGGAATCCTAGGCTAGGCTGAGGTTACAGGGAAAACAAC
>SNQJ01S0189605.1:25075-38353 GCA_010110895.2 Picea sitchensis | reverse complement strand
ACCACACTGCTCATCATCTCAACAGTGGGTCACCCCCGAGCTGGGACTGAGCTCCACCCCAAGGCAAGGAATCCTAGGCTAGGTTGAGGTTACAGGGAAAATAGCACAGAAATATCTGGAAGGATTCTTCCCAAAGATGCCATCTTACGCCCACTACTACCAGACTCTCATTCCCCACATGTTTGTTCCGCCCGGGAGTATACACCTTCACACTCACAGTCCATCAGTGCTAACCTCCCTCTCTGGGTCTCGGCAACAGGCCGGATCAGGAAGTCTCAGAGCCCGTAGTTGGTGTTGGGCACTCTCTGGAAGAAACCACTTCCCAGCAAACTCCTTCACATGGAAAGAGTTTCTCACAGGCCTGAAAACCTGCCTCTCCCAACCACAGTCACCTCCCTCACCAGAAGAGAGGTCATACACAAGCTCAGCACAGCTTACTCTGGCCAGTATGCCACGTGCAGTACAGCACTACGTGTCCGCAACAACCAATTGGGAAAAACAGACACGCACCTCCCAAACAGGTTCAACAATCACGGGATAGTCTCACGGTTTTGGTTTCGGGATTGTACGAGGGGTGCAAAGATCCGGTGCGCAAGATCCAACTGCTCAGACTGAGGATGTACCGGCTATCTCCCAAATCAACACAGGCTTTTACCGCCTTCAGGGTTGTACCAGGGTATTCTTGCAGAGGTCAGATAGGTTCACGCTCAGACGGTCGGGTAGAATGGAGAAGATCCCCCTCACACGGTTCATCTCGGCTATTATATTTGCATGCACCAGGGTTGACACTTGTCACCCTGGGAAATTCATGCGTTCCCATAGCATGCATCCCTTTTGCACGTTTTCCCTTGCCAGGAACTTAGGATAAAAATAAAATACACATGTCTTTTGGGAAATAATATTAAAATATTATTCCCAGGCTTAGCCCCTAGGCTCAACACTTAGCCCCTTTTTCCCACCTTCTAGCCCCTAATCGCTTGCCCACTCTATGGACGCTCAGTCCCCCTTCACTCATTCATCGTGGTCGGTCTGCACCTGGTGGTGTTTATATTTTATTAATCATTCTGCATACATACAAGTACATCAGCAGGCTCCTGGCCTTCAACACTTAGGCTCCCTGGCCTAACAAACACATAAGCCTACCAGCTTATAAAAAACTTGGCTCACAAGCCTATAGAACATGTTTACAATTCATTTCATATATCATGATTTTCAACGGGGCTCGGCCTTGGGGACACTACACAAAATGTACCCAGACTCGTTCAAAAAAGAGCTTGGCAGTTGCCTCTGTTGTGATGCTCTTCTTACGGGCAACTAGAATCACCATCTTAGAAAAGCGATCAACAACCAAAAAACACAGTCATTTCCCCGCTTGGTGGACGGGAGGCCCGACATGTAGTCCATTGAGATGGATTCCCATGGCCTGTCAGGAGTAGGAAGAGGGGTGTAGAAGCCATGTTTCGTAGTGGTCAGTTTGTCAATAGCACAAGCAGTGCAGGACCTGATATACTTGTTGATATCTGGTCGAAGTTTCGGCCAATAGAAATGTTTATGTAGCATCACCACTGTATTTTTGACACCGAAGTGTCCTGCCACCCGACTGTAGTGGGATTCCTAGATCAGCTTCACTCTCTCTCTTGATGGAACAGAAATATGGCCCAGATGAAACAACAACCCATCATAAAGATGGAAATTATCGACAACTACATTTTCACCCAACATTTGGTAGGTGGTGGCGAGGTCAGGGTCTGTCTGATAGAGTTGGGGCCATCCAGAGGTCTCATGGCCGCAAGAGTCTAGCACCGTGGTGAGTGTCGCGACTGGTGGTCTTCTGAGGCAATTAGTGACGCGATTGGTGCTTCCTATTTTATACTTGATGTTGAGGTGGAATTGCTACAAGTATGTGGACCACTTTTGATGGTGGTCATTATGCAATTCTCCCTGTGTCTGCATGAACTGTAGTGGCTTATGATCAGTGTGGATGATTGTCTCCTTCCCAAGAATGTAATGTCTCCACTGGCGATAGGCTTACACAATGGAATACATTTCTTTGTCATACGTAGGGTACTTATGGACAGTATCTGACATTGTCTCACTATGATAGGCCACAGGGTGGTTGTGTTGAGTGAGAACGACGCCCACAACATAGTCTGAAGCATCTGTCTCGATCTCAAAGGGATGTTGCAAGTTTGGTAGTGAAAGTACTGGGGCTGAGTACAAGCGCTGCTTTAAATCATCAAACTCTTGTTATTGGGACCAACCCCACGCAAATTTCTCCTTACCACCACCCCTATTTATTTGGTTGAGGGCCCATGTAATATGGGAGAATCCCAACACAAAGCTGCGGTAGAAATTGGCAAGCCCCAAGAAGATTTGAAGCTCAGTGAGTGTGGTTGGGGCTGGCCAGTCACGGATGACTTGGATCTTGGTTGGATCCACATGTATGCCATGTTGATCAATGATGTATCCCAGGTAATGGACCCTGTCCATGTCGAAGGAGCATTTTTCCAAGTTGGCATATAGCTTGTGCTGTCGCAGAGTGTGCAAAACCTGTTGAATATGCTACAAGTGTTCGACCCAAGTCTTGTTGTAAATTAGAATGTCATCCAGATATACCACTACAAAAGTATTGGTGAATGGTTGCAAGATATCATCCATCATCCTCATGAAAGTGGTTGGAGAATTTGTCAATCCAAAGGGCATGACCAACCATTCAAAAAGTCCTTCCTTTGACTTGAAGGCGGTATTCCATACATATGTCTGTTCTATCAGGACCTGGTGGTAGCCAAACTTCAAATCAATCTTACTGAAGTATTTGGCCACTGTAAGTTGATCAAGGAGGTCGTCGATTCGGGGAATCGGGTACCGATTTCTGACTATGATTTTATTCAGAGCCCGATAATCAATACATAGTTTCTAGGTTCCATATTTCTTTTGTACCATCACGATTGGGCTCCCACAAGGTGATGAGATGGGATGGATGCGCCCCTTGTGGAGCAGTTCTTAGATCTGTCACTTGATCTCCTCATTGGGCAGCAGTGCGCCGAGGGTCAAATCGATGGGGTGCTTGACCTAGAAGTGCAGAGGTACCCCTATAGGTGAGGAGAAGATATCTGAGTATTCTTCCATGACCTTATCTACTTGCTTCTGCTGTGTGGAGAGGTCATTCATAGAGACCCTAGATGTGGCTGTGATCTTTCGCTTATTCTGAGGGCAAATCACGAAGAAGACAAACTTCCTCATTTGAGAGATGACCTTCTTTCATTTCTTAGCAGAGATCAAGGAAATATCACTAGGTGGGACTGCCTCGAGTATCCCATACAATTTCCTCTTCAAAGTAATAATAACACTACGAGGCATAGACTCATATACAACATGATGTTTCCATAATTAAGGTTGGCCCAATAGAACATTACAAACTTCGAGAGGAGAAACATCACACAATACCTCATCTTTGAAGGGCTTGATGCCCTACGACAGTCGACACTGTTGGCTGACGCAGAGATCACTTCCTTGGTGGAGCCATCCAATTGTGTAGGGTTGTGGGTGCGGTGTTGTTGGCAGGGCCAGAAGATTGACAACCTCTGTTGAGATGAGGTTATTTTGGCTACTGCTATCAATGATGAAGTGCAGCGGGGTTCCTTTTACCCACATCTGTGAATGGAAGAGGCGCTCTCCTTCTTCTGGCTCGTCTAGTTCACCAGGCTGGAGCTTGGTGGTAGAAACGGTGGCACTAGGTTCCGTGTCAATGATCCGTCTTCCCCTTTCTGGTTCTAGCTCAGAGTCATAATTTACATCTAATTCAGAGGCTTTCACTTCAGCCACCAGCGACTTCTTTGAGCGGCAGTCAGCAGTGTTATGCCAAGGGCTCTTATGGAAGTCGCACCACTTCCCAGTGTCTTTCTTTGTCTTTTTAGTGTCCTTCTTTGCTTGTGGCTTGGACTGGTTGTCCTCATACTGTCCATCTTTACTCTGTCTTTTTTTCTGTGGGTTGGGGCCACCCTTTCCTGGCTTTTGTTGTGAGGGGTTCCCAGGCCCAAATAGCCGTGTCTTTTGTTTGAGCTTCTGCTCGATTTTGACGGCATATTTGTAGGCCGCACCCAAGGATGAGATATCCAGAAATTCCATTTCGGTCTAGATGTATCTATGATGAGCACTGCGATACTTGAGCACCAAATGTCGCTCAAAATCTTTGATACCCAGCTTGGTGCGCAAGGTATGGAAGATATTTGTGAAATCTGGCACTGCTTGGTCTCTTTCTTGCCGCAGTGTAGTCCATTTGATATACAGGTCATCATAACTTCCGACAGGGTAGTATTGTTCCTTAATAGCATCCCTGAAGGTTTCCCAGGTGGTTGTGACTGAAAATAATGAGGTTTCCTCTGTTTCCTTTTTCTCACAGAACATTTCCCACCAATCTTTGACATGGGGAACGACTTTGAGGAGTGCAAAAGTAATATTTTCTCTATTCGAAAAGTTATGGATAGAAAAATACCCTTATAGTAGATTCAACCACTTTTCTACAACATCTTTGTCTATCTGACCTTCAAATATAGGAATATCGAAGTTTATTTGTACCTTGAAGGGGGCGGCGCCTCCGTTCGAAGAGTATGCGTCTCCTATTGGTAGCCACTAAAGGATTTGCATGAAACTATCCATCATCTCGTTCCTCTGTTGCATTAGGGATTCCTCAATCAACAGTTTGAAAGGATATCTTGTCCCATCATCTTTCTTTTCTCCTTTCATGAGAGGCTTCTTGGGCGTGCGAGATATTTTTTCCTCAAGAGAAACAAGCTCGAGACCCAAGTCTTTGTACTCTGACCTCGTCGGGGACATGCATTTAAATGACAAGGAGCAGAATGATCTGATACCACTAATCCATATTTTATGAGGAAAACGAAATGAATACAAATTATTAATAGGTGCTTAACACAAAATAACAGAGATATAGTAAAACTAGTTTTCTATTCAATAAAGAAATAAGCCGAAAACTGTAAAATGCAGCAGAAACAAGATAGTTGGAATGGTGGCAGCTTATCTCTGAGAAGAGATGTGACGACTATGCTCATTCACAAGAAGATGATTACAATGAGGCTCTCAAGGCCTTTTTACAATAAACAAGAGTTTCCTAAACATTCAAAAACCTAACCCTAGGAGATGAAGCGCCAAAAGTCATGTGGGCCTCGTTTGGGTAAGTTAGTACATCAACTTCCCGGGGTCGTAACTTTTGCATATGATCTCCATTTTAGGCGTATGATAGCCCATTGGGAAGATCTATCCAAGCACTACAACAGTTGCATAGAATTTCATGATGAAATTTTGCAACCACAACATACCCCAAAAAACGTTGTTTAGGGCCTCAAAACAGCTCTGGAAGTTCTGGACTCGAAAAACTGCTAAAAATAGTAAATTATCAAAATTGCTAGAAAGATGTTTTGAGCTAGCTGGAAAAGGTGGGTGGCCACTGATATCCACCTGGATCATAATTGAGGTACCAAATACATCAGGAACCACTCTAGAAGAAAATCCGGTGGGACCTATACCTTGATCAAGCTCTTCCGACACCTCCATTCTCGGATGTGATCCAAGATATGATCATCTTTCGTCTGCTCAAAGTTAGCCAAAAATTTGGTGCCGACATTGTATCTCATAGGTAGTTGGAAATGGTTTAGGAAAACCATCGCCAAATCACTAAAGTAAGAGTATCTTGAGCGGTCGAGCTCGATGTACCATTCCACGGCACCCCCGATGAGAGTGAGTTGAAATAGAGACAATTATACAAAGTCATATCGCATCGAATTCGAGAAGAAACATAGGTGGAAAGTTGTCACGAGATCACCTAGGTATTCGCCAGGCTTGCCTTTGAACTTCAGAATGTTTGAGGGAAACTTAGTTGGCATGGGAGGCCAACGCGGATCATGAAAAATCGAGTCGTTAAGAAACGTTGACAAGTCTAGAAAATGTAATGTTGCCAGAAACAGTAGTTTTGGCTGGGTACTATGTACAGAAAAAAGGGAGCCTGGAGTTTAACTGGCACTAGGTTGCCACAAAAAGTTGGGTTGCTGGGCAGGCTTCTGGTAGACACCATGACCTTGACCAGCATATGGAAATTGCATTTGTTCGGACGTCATCAGTTGATTCCTGTAATTGGACATCAAAGTTTGGGTAGGGATTTCTCCCTGCATTGTGTTCCAAAGATTCTAAAAGGGGTTTCCCCCTGCTTATTCGACGGGCATAGGTACAGAGCCTTGCCTAGGGTTCCATTGACCATGGAAGGGTTTTCCCTCAGTTAGCATCCCTGATGATGGAACTGATCCCTACCAAGGATTCCAAAGTCCTTGTGAGGAGAAAACTCCTATGTTTTCTCCCTATGTAGGAATAGTACCCTGCACAAGATTCTGTTGTCCAAAACCAGGGTTGCCCCTGGTCGAGATGACAGATGATGAAAAATTGTTATTACCAAATGTGTCAAACAAAGAGAATGACATGGATCCCACTGGCGTGGTGTAAGAAGAAGGTCCTATATTGCCTGCTCCAAACAAGGTGTAGTTCGTGTTTGACCCGACGGGTCGCTAGAAATCATCGTCGATCGAGGGGGACAAAGGAGGTATATGACCTCCACCATAAGGGATAGCATTATAGGAGGCTGAGGTTCCCCCATGGACCCTTTCAAGGGAGCGTTCGAGCTCCCTACCCCCAGACCCATGGTCTGTAGGGTGGAGTAGGTAAGGAGGGAGTTCGTATCAAAGCTAGGCATCCCATATGAAAATGGAGGGACTGTCGCACTCTGTGTGAACGGAGTAGTGGTCGCCACCAATGACAGGATCAGACCATTGCCCAAAGTAGAGGTGGTTGAGACCATTATAGTCTAAACTAGTGAAAGTGGGTTAGGAAGCAAAATGCCCCCAGTGGTGGCCACTGTTGAGGGAGTGTGGGGACTCCCTGATGAAATAGCAGCATTTGATTCCATAAATGCTTACAAAAATATCTATCGCTCGTGATGTGTTACCCTTAGAGGGATAAATTGTATCAAGAGTGGCGTCGATAAGTTAGTGATCGAAGTGTTGGCTGGCCCGAGATCTTCCGCTCCAAGGTCAGAAACTGTAGGCTCCTATGACCCGGTCTCTCCGAATGACCCTTGTTGGTCAAGTCTTCTCCGTAACGGTGGAGGTGGTGGCTCCAATGTAACCGGCGGAAGGCTCTGAAGCCTTCACGACCAACGAAGCTCTTGATCTTCCACCTTTTGAAAATATCAACGACACGGTAAGGATTTTACTAACGTTTAAAAACAAGCACACACTAGAAAATTTCCTACAAGATAAAGCAAACAAACCACTATCTAGTTGGAAAAACAGTTACACCAACCAACACTAGAGAAACTTACCGGTGCAAGTGCAACTCAAACACGGAAGCACCCTCTGGGTATACTCTGCAAAGCATGGCCCGACGTCTGCCCTAGGTACCGTGGTATACCCTCGCATTCACCTATGTAAATTTCTAGAATAAAGGAAACTAAGTTTCCATCTCATAAAAAATCACCAAGCAAGTACAGTCGAAAGTCGGGTGGACCGCAATGAGTAGGATAGAAAGTCTGAAAGCTACCAAGGGTATCAGGAGCAAGTGGTCCGAAATAAAACTGAGGATTTTGAATGGATTCGAGGTCCACAAATATCCATAGGAAAATGCAACCAACAGTATCCCATGACAAGTCCACAATCTGCATTCCCCACTACGCTTGGTCCATCTTTTGAGGGGTTATCTCCACTACCTTTCTTTACATGACCTCGTTTTTAGCCCCTGTGTTAGAGGGGGGTCCTGGATAACTTTCACGTCACTAGAATTTTTACACTCCCTGGTTGTGACTCCAATGTTTGTTTATAAGCCTTGAAGAGTTTCCTCTCCAACCTAATTCAATACTCTAGCCTAAACTAGTTGATTGACCCTACAAACATAAATTCTAAGTAATTTTAATTAGCGTTCATTTTAAATGCCTTGTTTTAACTCAATGAAATGGCAGTGAAACTAGTGATGTGTATGGGAGACGAAGAAGGAGAAATAAACGAAACTGAAAGCAAAATTACTTCTAGTTAACAATAAATATTTGCAACTAACTCTTTAAACCAACTTTTCACATCTAACATTTTCAAGATCTTTGAAAGGAAGACCTAAAATGAAATTTCACTCGACTACGAGCTACTTAGTGTTCTAAGAAATCAGTAAAGAGATTAAAAATTGAACAATTTTTCCTTTCAAGTAAAATAACTTAACCCTAACTACTTTACCAAACTAAGAAATGAAAATGTTTTTCTATTTTTTTATTAAATGCTTCAAACAATAAACTTGAAATAAATTATTTTTCTTTTTCTTTAAAGCAAGCGAAAGGGGAAAAAGTGAGAAACAAGACAAGACTGAAACTGACCTCTGGACCACTGCGGATCGCAGGGAGTCACTAAAGACACCAAACAGGATGATCAAGAATCAAAGACTCGCCTAAAACCCTTTCGAAGTAAACACAAGAAATCTTGAAAGAGACAAGAAAACTGACATCTAACCCAGGCTTTGACTATAAAAAACAGAGACATTGATCTTAATCAAGAAACCCTGAGAAGTAAAACCTCAATCAGGGAAGAGGTTGATTGTCTCTTCTTAAAAACAGTTTCTTGACACATGTATGTTATTGATTCTTAAGCAACCTTCGTATGTACGCATGTTATCTATAAAGAAGGGCATGTATGTACGCGTGCTGACCCACAACAGGCCTCATACATCTTTGTATTTCTTGAAAAAAATAAATGAAACAGGCAAACTAACAGGGCAAGGAGAATTGGTATGGCACAAACAAGTGAGTAGAATCCCTTAAGAGACTCAGTAGACTCACAAAAACTCAAAAAGGTATAAAACCAATCACACACCTAAAAAATCCACTAAACCCTGAGAGGCTTCCCCAGTATGGTCGCCAATTCTGCTAGCGGGAAAAACCCCCTTATGGCTACACCAGGGTTTACAATGTAGGAAGATCAATAACCGTTTAAAAGTCTCCTACTTATCTAACTAGCCCAAACATACCCTAGACTTATGAAAGAAAAGTAAAATGAGAAGGATCCGGTAACTGTACCTTTACTCCACATCCGGTGTTTATCTTATTGCGCTTGATAGCTTCGCTGACTACAAACTTCCTCCCAAAGGATGGCCTGCATTCAAAGACAGATAAACAGAAAACTACAATCATACATTTCATACATAAATAAGGGTTAGATGTTAGAATAAAAACATAAAACAAATGAAAACATTCAACATGTCATGTTTTGGGACAGGAAAAGTACTTATTTTATTGATAATACAATGATCACTTACAACCAAATTCGGTTACTGGTCCTCGAACCTGGTCCAGGCTCCTCTTCACCAAGCTCCAAGTGCACCTTCGTGTATCTTTCTCCTCTCAAACTTCTTCTCGGGACGTGAAATGGGTTCTTATGGAGGAAAAAGGGGAAAATGAGGAATTTTGAGGTCTAGATATGGAATGAGACCCCAAAACCTCCTTTTATATGAAAAAATGATGGTTATTCGTTTGGGTGACTAGGTATAGGCGATGGATTAGTTGGGAAACTACCTAATAGCCTGTAATCTCAACGAATTCCTTGCAAATTTTTATTTTTTTCAACTTTTGCAGGTATACGCCGGCTGTAATGGTGCAGCTAGTGTACATACACAGGATGTAGTGGTGCAACAAGCATGTGTACGTAGACAATATTGGTGTAGGGCGTGTACATCTTCAAAAAATAAGTTTCTAAGAAGAGAAAATCAGTGATGGCCAGGAAAAAATAGAAAGTAAGAGGGCCAAGTTCCAGGTATGCATGTATGGAGAAATTTAGGGTTATAACACATACGGGTGCATCCACTATGGATGGATGTGATGGAAGAGGTTGTGCAGATGGGTGTGATGCAGGAGCATCCCTCACGACTAGCAAAACCAACGTGGAAGCAGAAAGTGAGCTGGAAGATGTCCAGCGCAAGTTTTTGAATTTTTAAATTCTCTCTTGAAGTTGACGCGCCTAACTTAAATGAGATCATTTAATTTAAGCACCTTGGGAAAAATGTACTCAAACCCCGAGCCATACGCTCTCGTCTGAAGTAGATGGAGGCATTTATAGTAGTAGTTGCAGGTAGATAGAATTGAATTCTTAGATTAGACAGTTCTAGAAGGAAGAGGGAAAACCGAATATAGACACCCTCATTTGTACCATTGTAACATTAGCATTAGAGAAAGAAACAGGAGCAGGAAGAGTCTAGAGCATAGGAGAATAGCAGAAGAGTTGTAGAAGAACGCCCATGTACAGATCTTGAATTAATAGAAGAAGTTGATTCAGATTCATGGCTGTTGTGTTATTCTCTGTGTATGTGTGTGGAATGCTCTGCTTATGAATATTACTTCCTGTTATGCATTATTATCATGTTGTGTGTATGGATTCATGTGTTGAGATTGAAGTCTGAGAGGAAGTGAGGTGAGTTACAATTGTTTCTCTCTTGAGCAAGGATTCCTGCAAGGAGTGCAGTTGGAGTCATCCGCAAGGACTGCGTTGACAGAAGGCTCGGAGAGTTAAACTCTTGTTCTCAAAACACTCAGAAGCGAAAGTGGGTTGTCTAAGTTGTGCAAGGAGTGTGCAGGCTAAGGAGGGTATCAATCGTAACACTGAGCGAAGTATTGAAGGACTACTGCTGCTGGAGTGCACAGAGTCGAGTGACTTCAACACTTAGACGTGATTGAAGATTTACCGCAAGGAGTGCGTGAAAGAAGTTCTCGGAAGGGCTTGAGAAGTCGATAAAAAGCTTAGGAGGGATAGACTTTTGAGTCACTAAAAATTCAGCGCAGACTAGTGTGATTGAAGTTGGGGAGAAAGAAGCATTGCAGGTTGGCGAAGCAGCGGAAGAATCTTGCGGGAAAATACTCTTTTCCATTTCGTGGATTAACTAAGGAAGAACGGACGGTTGAAATTCTCTGAGGAGGGTTCACGAAGTTCTGAAGATCGTTAGATCTTGCAGAGGTGCAAGGAGGTTACGACAAGGAGATTTCGAAGAATCTGAAGCTCAGGAGAGGCAGGACGATCAGTTCAGAATCACGGGAGCCGTCGGATCTACACGTGGTCTCGTGTCTCAGGGACTCGTGAGTTGAAGCCCCAAAGCTGTGAAGCCAGAGTGGCGAGGTCGCGAGACAAGATAAGATCAGAGCCATTCGTTGTGTAGGACACGTGTAAGGAGATCCTCATCTCGTAGACTCGGACGTTGGAGGATAGAAAGGTAAACCTTTGGTTTCGTGAGTGGCGAGGTGGCGAGACATTTGAAGTCGTCCATCTGAAGGGACAGGTTGCATAGATCTATGATCTCGCGAACTTGGGAGTTCGTAGGGTGAAAGTCCAAGAATTGGGCATTCAAAGTCACGAGGTGCGAGGATGCGAAGCGGCGAGAGGATCATAGCCATCCAAAAAGGAGGATAGGTGTCAGAGATCGAGAGATCTCGCGAACTCGGGAGTTCGCAGGACAAAGGCCCGAATATTGGGTATTCCAAGTCGCGAGGCGCGAGGACGCAAGGTAGCGAAGTGGCGAGAAGATCGTAGTCGTTCATCGGAGGAGGACAGGTGGCGAGAGATCGACGGATCTCGTGAACTTGGGAGCTCGCAGGTTGAGAGTTCAATATTTAGGTACTCCAAGTCACGAGGTCACGAGGTGGCGGGAGAAGGATAACCGTTAGATCCGGAGCACGGGAGGACCATTGGATCTGCATGAGGGATCGTGTCTCAGGACCTCGTAAGAAAAGGTTTGAGAATTTGGGTGCGGGGATCGCAAGGTCGCGAGGTAGCGATATCCCGACAGCTGGAGCCGTGTGGGTCATAGTGGAGCACGAGTGGAATATAGGTGGCATAAGGGATTTGCAAGTCGCGAAGTGCGAGGAGCCGAGACTCGTGTGGATGCTGATTTGCGAAGTGCCGAGGAGCCGATATTTTGGTGGACGCGTGGTAGAGCATAAGGTGGGACCGCGCATCTCGGGGACTCGTGAGCTAGGAGGGTGAAAACTCGACGGTTCAACCGGAGAGGTCGCGAGGCCACGAGGTTGCGAGGTTGTGAGAGGTGCTAACATTTTAGCCTAGCCCATGATTTCATGGGGCGAAGGCATGCATAGAAAAAAAGGAGCTATACCTGTATCGCCTACTCGGGTATCACAAGGTTTTAAAGGAAGAGTTAGAGGGTTCAAGTCCCAAACTCGCGAGACAGCGAGATTTAGCAGATCTCCCGGTGGTAAAGGGGAGACCTCGGAACAGATTGTTGTGGGTGCAGATCTCCCGATAGGGAGATAGAAGAATCTTCGAGTTCTTCGGGTCAAGAAGGAGAAGGTCATGTGAGAGCGGACGTGCCCTGGGTGGGTGGCGCGTGCCTGCATCAAAGTGGTATCAGAGCCTATTACTTGTCTATATATTTCAGGCAAAAGAGGCAGGAGGAGATAAGAGAGCACTCTGATACACACGTAAAGTGGTATCATAGCGTAGAAAAGCTTCTTTGCTTTCTATAGCAGAGAACAGGGAAAATACACCATGCCGCCAAGAAGAAGAGGTAGACAATCACCCGATCCAGAGGAGGAAAGGGAATTGTCCAGAGGAAGGGAAATGTCTAGAGACAGAGGTAGGCCAGCACAGAATCCAGACATGGAGAGAGAAGTGCGAAATCTTCGTGCTAGAAAGGAGGACATGGAGACATCACAAAGGAGAAACGCTGATGCAGGAGATATCAGTGAATCCAAGGATGAAGGTGATGTTGGACGTGGAGAAGAAGAAATTCAAGCGGAAGATGCAGCCAATGAGCGTTTAATTAAGGCTATCGCTCGGATGAGTTCGAAGACAAAGATGGACATTCCAGCTTATGAAGGGAGTCTGGATGCAGAAGAGTTGCTAGACTGGATTAGAGCTCTTGATACTTACTTTGATTATGAAGACATCGAAGATGATAAGAAGGTCAGACATGTCATCACAAGATTAAAAGGACATGCAGCCTTGTGGTGGGATGAACTACAAGCTGACAGGCGTTGCCAAGGCAAGCAGAAGATAAAGAGTTGGGACAGGATGATAGCCAAGATGAAGGTGAAGTTTATTCCCAGGGACTATCAAATTTCTCTGTTCAGGAGGATGCAGAACCTGAGACAGAAGCTGATGACAGTGAAGGAGTATACTGAGGAATTTTACAGGTTGAATATCAGAGCAGGTCATCGCGAAAGCAATGACGAAAAGGTGG